>JAINUV010000253.1:0-171027 GCA_020205505.1 Panax japonicus | reverse complement strand
AATACTGTGTAATGACAATTATTGAAACAACAGCAATATAAAAATATCAACGCAACAGTTATTGAACCAATATAATAAAATACTGAACAATAATTACTGTAACCATTATTGAGTAGTGCCTTCTTACGTAAGAGTCAATAATTGGTGCAATACCGTGTGCTACTGTGCAACAACACGTATTACCGTATTTTAACCACCGGGTATTCCAACAGTGTAAACGGTAACAACTACGCCGTTATTTTTAACAACTTATATTTGTCGTTTTCTTCCTCCAATCGCTTTCTGTTATGGGGCCCACAAAAGACTGCGCCGTCGTACGAATATTCCCCGACAGCAAGAATATTCCACGACCAAACGAATATTCCCCGACAACAATGAATATTTTATATTATTTTGAAATATTTGCGTATTTTACCCACAACTATCCACATTAATCACATCAACCCTTACTATTTCAAAATAATAATTAGAGGAAATTAAATTTCATTTATTAATTATTTGGGGTCTTACAGTATACAACACCCATTATAAGTCGCCAAATACATAGTACAGAAACAACTACAACTTTATTAATACAATTGCCGTGCAAAATACGACAACACTTAAACTGTGAGTTTAAATACAAATATTGTCATTTGGACAATATCCACACTCAAATAAGTCCTCATTACAATTATTAATACACTATTTTACAGAATAATGAGGACTACTAGAACCACTTCTACAACCATCATTCTTTACCCCGACTAGTACTCGCTATATTCTTGCCTCTTGAGCAGAAAAATGAAACAACAAGGAAAAGGGTGAGTTCAACTAGCCCAGTAAAGAACATTATGACTAAGATAATATAGAACAAATTATCATTAGTCCTCAATAGGGAAAAAATATAATAGAATAAAATAGACAACAAGTTTTAAATCAACATTCGCAGCTGAAATAATAATTCATTAGAAGATCTGTTAAGTAGAGAATGGAATCTACTATCTTCTATATATGAATTTAAAAGCTCATCGTCAACATTTTATCCCTATAACATCAATCAATATATATCTAGAATTAAATATTCATCTTTACACTACAGGCCAAAGATATTCATCAATTGATCATGTTCATCTAAACACCTATTTATCTTTGCACTACGGGCCAAAGATATTCATCAGAAATCATTCATCTTTGCACTACAGACCAAAGATCAGTTATATCATCATTTAGGACTAGGATGATGAAAAATATTTTTAAAAAAAATGAATCCAGTGAAACAAAAGAACAATTATTAAGGATTCGTACTTTAAACAATCCGAGTATAAAAATACTTCATAAATAATAAGAGTGGAGTAAAATTCAAGAATGACGACCAAAACATAGATTCAATCAAAGATATGAACTATAACAGACAATCTTGGACAGTGTCGTATTCGTGAATAATGTCGTATACGTGAATAGTATTGTATACGTGAATAGTAACTCCGACACTAAAAGATAGAAATTTCACAAAAAATATCATCATGCTTCATGAATAGTACTTGTGAATAGTAACTTGTGAATAGTGACTCATGAATAGTAACTCGTGAATAGTGATTTTTAATTCTAACCTAAGCACCCTATTTATAGGAAAATGCTTAGAACACTAAAGCAGAAAATTTAATAAAATATTATTATTATTATTATTATTATTAAATTTTTCACGCCCACCTCTTGACATTTGAAATCAGCAGATTTTAACAACTAGTAGGGCCCACCAACATAATAAAAACGTTTTTATTAATAAAAATAAATAAAACTTCCAAAAATCAATTATTTCAGAACTTCAGAACTTCAATAATTCATAATAAATAGCTCTTTTTTTAGAAAAAATTTAAATCCCGCGATATTTTATAGGAAATTCAATTCTCTACAACTTTGCAGAAGAAAATTTTTCAAAATTCCAAACAAAATTGACCGAAATCCACATACGGACGATTTTACATACTATAATCAAATTTCAGTCAAGAATTGGGCCCACGGACATGTTTAACATGTTTTAAACAACTTCTGCAATAAAAATACTCCTTATCCACATATACTCATATATCCCCCATTTATTATAAAAATATCACCATTATTATATTATAATAATATAATAAAATATTATTTTATCAAAAAAGATAAAAATCGATTTTTAACAATTGTCACTTTAAAAATTTTCTTCATCTCTATCTACATAAAATGAATATTTTCCTTATCATATAAATCAATAATTAATTATTAACAAATAATATTACATAATCACAATATTGACAACCAGGCAGTTCCTAGGAAAGAGGGGGCTTTCCAATAAGGATTTCTCCTTACAGGCGTGCAATTAGATGACTAAACCTTTTCATAGACAGAACTTTCTAGACATTGCCAATAATGCTATCTAATAATATTATTCAAATAATATGAATTATTGATTTGATAATGGAAAATACTGTGTAGTGGCAATTATTAAAATAGTAGTAATATAAAATATCAACGCAATAATTATTGAATCAATAAAATACTAAACAGTAATTACTGTAACAATTATTGAGTAGTGCCTTCTTACGTAAGAATCAATAATTGGTGCAATACCGTGTGCTACTGTGCAACAACGCGTATTATTGTGTTTTAACCACCGGGTATTCCAACAGTATTAACGGTAACAACTACGACGTTATTTATAAATAACTTATTCTTGTCGTTTTCTTCATCCAATCGCTTTCCGTTATGGGCCCACAAAAGACTACGCCGTCGTACGAATATTTCCCGACAGCAAGAATATTCCACGACCAAACGAATATTCCCCGACAACGATGAATATTTTATAACCACTTGCTTATTTAAAATATTTGCGCATTTTACCCATAACTAACCACAGTAATCAAATAAACCCTTACTTTTTCAAAATAATAAATAGAGGAATTAAATTTCATTTATTAATAATTTGGGGTCTTACAACCTCGTTTGGGTTCCTCGTATTTTGTGCAGTCACAACAAACGCCCTTCCAGGAACCACCGACTTTGACTTGTCCGGAACAGCCTTTGTCACCTTCCCCGTTGAACTTGGTTTCGTAACTAGACAATCTCTAGCTATATGACCTTCCTTTCCACAGTTATAACACACCTTGGATTGTTGTGGGTGGTTTGTGCTGATGTGTCCCTCTTTTCCGTATTTGTAACAAACGACCGGTGCTCGTTCTCCTCCCTTAAAAACAGTTGATGTTTGTGATGACGTCTTCACGTTATCATTGTTGTACCTTCTCCTCTTGAAATCTTCTCCCGACTCGCTCCTTCTATTATCATGACCACGATTACCACCAGAGTGGTTGCCGCTTTTGTCCTAATGCTTTCCTTCCCTCTGGTTATCATTGCTCCGATGACCGCTGCCCCCGGTATGACCCTGGTTATGGTCCCTCGGTTCCACATACTTATTATCTCTCTCTTATAATTGAGCCCTGTTTACAACATCTGAATATAAAGAAAATTTATGAGATATAAGATATTGCCGAATCTCGGGCTTTAGACATCTCATAAACATCCTCGTCATTCGTTCCTCATTTTCTACCAAATGAGTTGCAAACCTGGATAACTCTGCAAACTTCGCCTTGTACTGGGACACCGTTATGTTGTTTTGTCCTAGTCTGATAAACTCCACCTCCTTCATATGATGAATACTTTCAGGAAAGTACTTGTCATTAAATACTTTCTGAAACGTTTCCCAAGATATGCTGAGTGCGACAGGCTGCGTACGCTTCACAGACTCCCACTAGTAGTCTGCCTCACCGCGGAACATAAAGGTGGCGAATGGAACCTTATGTTCCTCCGTGCATCCCAAGACATCAAATATCTTGTTAATTTGCTTGACCCACATTTCCACCTTAATCGGATCCGATTTTCCCGAAATTTCTGGTGGTCCCAACTCTTTGAACTGCTTGGCTGTGACAAGTCGCGCGTTGTTATCATTTCCACCCGTATTTTGTACACGAGTCTCCTTCGTCTGGTTTTGCATGAACTGTAAAAAGCTTCTAAACATCCCCTCATTCATCATTTGTTCGGTAGTGTTGTTCACAGGAGGAATATTGCCTTCCTGTTGCACGTTCCCCTGGGTGGTGATTAAAGGTGTCCCCACGGTCTCATTCACTCTATTATTAACGTTCTCAGCTGCCATTCTTAAATACTTCCATAAAACAAGGGTTAATTGTCATGTCATATATTATCCCTATACTCTGACCGACCAAATAAATACTAAATAAACTTAATCAGGTCATACTAGCGAAGGAATTCCCCATCTCTCCCCTCCTAGTTCTTGTCTCACATCTCAGCCAGGGATCATATCCCTAATCTCTGATACCAACTGTGACTTTGGACACCAACTTGTGTCAACACCTCACCAGGGTACCTATTAGCAAGCCACCACAGAACGGCGTCCCCTACAGAGAGTCTGGCTTCGGTACATCCCTCATCAACATGAAGTCACCAGATAGAGGCTCGAGGCTCTTTACTTATGGCTCTGATACCAACTGTGATGCCCTCAAAATAGGTATACATCACCCATTCTGAGTCGCCAAATACATGATATAAAAACAAATACAACCTCAGTAATATAATTATCGTGCAAAATATGATAACACATATACTGTGAGTTTGAATACAAATATAGTCTAATAGAGAGTATAAAAACTCAAAATGAGTCCTCATTACAATTATTGATACACTATTTTACAAAAATAATGAGGACTGCTTAATACAAATTTCTAGAACCATCATTCCATACCCCGACTAGTTCCTGCTATGTTCTCACCTCCTGAGAAGAAAACTGGAACAAAAAGAAAAAGGGTGAGCTCAACTAGCCCAGTAAAGAATATTATGACTAAGATAATATACAACAAATTATCATTAGTCTTTAACAGGGAATAATCTGATAAAATATAATAGACAACAATTTTTAGATCAACAACTGCAGCGGAACAGCAATCCATTAGAAGAGTCAAGTAGAGAAAGAATTCTACTATCTTCTAAGATTTAAAAGTTCGTCATCAATATTTTATCCGTGTAACATTAATCAATATACTCCTTGAATCAAATATTCATCTTTGCACTACAGGCCAAAGATATTCATTTGTATCACCAGTTGGTCATGTTCATCTCAACACCTGTTCATCTTTTCACTACGGGCCAAAGATATTCATTAGGTAATCATTCATCTTTGCACTACAGGCCAAAGATATTCATTAATATCATCATTTAGGACTGAGGATGATGAAAAATATTTTAAAGAAAATGAATCCAGTGAGATAAAAGAACAAATAGTAGGGATTCGTATTACAGTTTATCCAAGTTGAATAATACTCCGTAATAACCAATTTTGAAGAAGAATTCAAAAATAATGATCATAACATAGATACAATCAAAGATAGTAACCATAATAGACATCTTGGACAAAAAGAAGAAAATTTCATTTTTCGGTGAATAGTGCCGTATTCGTGAATAGTGTCATATACATGAATAGTGCCGTATACGTGAATAGTAACCCAGACACAAAAAATTTCAAATTTGATAAAAAGTTCAAACCAATATTTCGGTATAATGATATTGAAGAAAATAATATCATTTAAGAAGAAAATAACATCTCTTACCTTGCAAAAACAGTACTTCTGACTGGAATACTGGATATAGTGCTGAATGAACTTGTATCGTATAACAACACTCAAAGTAATAAAATACTCACAAAATACGCTCAATATTATAGGGAGAGAAAGAGAGAAAACATATGATTTCTGGTGTGATTTTCAATTCTAACTAAACACCTTATTTATAAAAAAAATGTTTAGAACGCCATAGAAGACTAACCTTCTACCTGATGGCTTTACCTGTTACTATTGCCACCCACCACATTTGAAATTCAATTTAGCACATTTCTCACCATCCAATTCTAGAATTTTCAAAAATATTTTATCATTTAAACAATAATCAGAAACTTTAATAATTCATAGAAAATAGCCCGTTTATCAGAAAAATACAAATTTTATGTCCATTCCACACGAAATCGAATTCTCTACAACTTTGTAGCTTTGAGTTTTTCCAAATTCCAAACAGAAAATACCCAAAATTCACAAACGGATGATTTTTAAATACTTCGAATCCGACAAAATACAGATAAAACACCTCAGCATTAATTCCTTCATTTTAACCACAATAAATATATCCAACATTTATATCCACATAAATAAATATTTCCTTATCATATGAATCAATAATTAATTATTCACAAATAATATTACAGAATCACATTTATGATAACCAGTCTGTTTCTAGGAAAGAGGGGGCTTTCCGATAAGGATTTCTCCTTATTGGCGCGCAATTAGGTGACCAAACCTCTCCTTGACAGAACTTTCTAGACATTGCCAATAATGCTATCTAATAATATTATTCCAAATAATATGAATTATTGATTTGATAATGGAGATGTTGTGCAGTTACAATTATTGAGCAACAATAATATAAAATATCAACGCAGCAATTATTGAATTAATAAAATAAAATATTGAACAGTAATTACTATGACAATTATTGAGTAGTGACTTCTTACGTAAGAATCAATAATTCAAAAATACTGTGCAAAATCGTGCGCTACTGTGCAACCACACGTATTATTATATTTTAACCATCGGGTATTCAAACAGTGTTCACGGTAACAACTACGCCGTTATTTATAAAAACTCAAACTTTGTCGTTTTCTTCATCCGACTGTTATCCGTTGTGGGCCCATAAATGGTTGCGTCGTCGTACAAATATTCCCCGACAGAAAGAATATTCCACGACCAAACGAATATTCCCCGACAACAATGAATATTTTATAACCACTTGCTTATTTTAAAATTTTGCACATTTCACCCATAACCAAAGCATTATATCAAATTAACACCTTATTATTCACAATAATAAATAGAGAAAATTTGATTTTATTCAATAAAAAGTTGGGGTCTTACAACCTCCCCTCCTTATGAAATTTCGTCCTCGAAACCTGGTATTTCGAAAAGGTGAGGATACCTCGCTTTCATTTCTGATTCCAACTTCCAGGTCTTCTCTTCAATAGCATGGTTTCTCCACAAAACCTTAACTTGTGGTATAACCTTCATGCGTAGTACATGCTCTTTCCTATCCAAGATCTTTACAAGTACCTCCTCATACGTTAAATCTTCGACTATCTCGTCTGGTTCTAACTCAATAATGTGGTTCGGGTCTTTAACATATTTACGAAGCATAGATATGTGAAAAACATTATGAACAAGAGACATGCTTGGAGGTAATGCGAGTCTGTAGGCCACATTTCTTATTCGGTCAAGAATTTAAAATGGACCAACAAATCATGGATTGAGCTTTCCCCTCTTCCAAAATCTTGTAACTCCTTTCCATGGTGCAACACAAAACAATACATGATCCCCAATATTAAATTCCACGTCCTTCCGATGAAGATCCGCATAACTCTTTTGTCGATCCTGTGTCGTTTGTATACGTTGTCGAATCGTTTGGATCTTCTTTGTAGTCATTCGTAAAAACTCTGGTCCCAAATCTTTAGGGATATTATTTTTGTTCTATATTCTGAAAGTAGTATGCACACAAGCCAATCATGTTTGATGATAAAGCATATACTTTGTAACAATCTTATTCATTTATTAATAAAATGTATTAATTTATTAAAGGCTTTTAATTATCTACATGATGCTGTTTTATAATATGTGATAAACCCATAGTTTTAAGCAATGCTTTTAGAATAATGATGATGATCATTCTAATGAGATCTAAATTCTTTGAAAGCTTAAAACTAAAATAGTTCCCAATCGTTGGATTACTAAATTGGGGATTAGTGAATCCAGATAGATTGGTACATACGTTGCTTGCTCATTGGATGAGGATGATTGATCTCATGATCATTTGTGTGGAGACACTAAAGCAAGTATGTAGGTGCTTATTGGAGAATAAGTTCACTGAACGTGACTCGCTAAGGAATACCTAATGGAGTTTTACTTGCCTGTCAATAGGAATTCCTGTAGTGATAGTAGTACAAGTGATCCTTGGACTTGAGATCATCATAGTATCTTGTGTATGATGAGTTATACTTTGACTTATTCCTTAAGACCCTTAGGGTATATCAAAGGGTATGCTTGGGTATAATAAGTTGTACATGGAGATAATGTATGATCAATAAAGAATCTACCACTTCTAGTAAAAGAAGAGAAATGTCCTATGTGATTCGATAAATGACAATCCAGTAGTCCTTGGCCAAGGCAGAATGAAATTAGAAAAGAGTTTCTAATTTGCATTATTTGGAGTTGTGCATTTAAGAGTCGAAATACATATAATTAAATAAAATAAGACTTGACAGAAATTCCATGTCTTATATTTAATTGGGACATTGTAGGGTGGAAGGATTGAATTGTACGGTAACTATTTACTCAAAGGTTCTTTTATGATTAATGTTGAAATCTATATTATCTGGAAAGTCGTTGATCGCTAGGGAGGCTTATCCCTATTGTAGAATAAATATTATTTATTTAAATAAATTATTAGTTTAATTTATTTATTTAAATAAGATTAGAATTTTTCTAATTGATTTATTCACAACCGGTTTAATATGGAGAACCTAAAGGGTCACACCATAAAAGGAAGAATAATTATTTAAGAAGTTAATGGCATAATCGTAATAATATGTTAAGTATATTTAATTTAATCTATGGTGATAGAATAAATTAAATAGCTTAATATTTATTATTTAATATTTTAGAAATATTAAATATAAATTAATAAGAGGAGTCTTATTAATATTATTACAATTATTATTATTTTAATTTCTAAAAGAGTTTAGGAATTAATTTAATATAAGTACTCTCATTTATTTCTAATAAGATTAGGAGGTTAAATTAATTAAAAGAGTTTAATTAATTATCCCTAATAAGATTAGGGAGCCTAATTAATTAAAAGAATTTAATTAATTAAATAAAACCCAATTTCTTAATTGTTAAGGAGGGTTGCCCACATCTATAAATAAGAGGAGTCTTATTATGGGTGGGGGTTATTGACTTTTACAACATACGTAATTCCAATAGTTGGGAGAGTACGTCTTTTCTATAGAGATAGAAAACTAGGATTTTGCCAAATACACATCTTCTTGAATTCTTCTCCTTCCTTGGTGGATCACCTCTAGAGGCCAAACACTTGGGTGACTAACGTTGATCAAAAGAAGGAACCAAACCCGGTGGATTCAAGTTGAACGCGAAAAGGATTGGAGGTGAACTTGTACCTGAGGAAGCTCGGATCTTCAAGGGTATGATTTTATTTTTTTTCTTTTTTGTTTAATTAATAATTGTGCATAAAAGGTGATCCGGGTATATGGTTTGTAAATTTTTTTAAACTCTGATTTTTACACGTTTCCGCTTATTTTTGCAATTTGATTGCGTTCATGAATATTACAAACCTAACAGTGGCATCAGAGCCAAACCTTTATGCAAATTATTAATTGTTCAAATTTGATATGTATATTGATATGTGTTTAGAACAATTTAATTGGGCATAATTTGTTGTATAAAATTTAATTAAAAAAAAAATTGGGTAACCAGTTTTTTGAAAAACATGGACAAGGTGATTTAGGATCATACATGATATATATTATCATATTATTTTTGTTGGCCACGTACTAAATTTTTTTTTCCTTGCACCGAATTCGCGAACTGAAGTTTTTTTTTCTTTTCTTGCACGGAATTGGTAAAATTTGTAGCAAATTCGTCAAGTGGCCCAGGTGATATGATAGTTACCATGTGTGGTGGTGCTTTGATTCCTTGGATTATTAGAATATCATATATATTTGATATATCATGTTTAAGGTAATATAATCAGGTGAAATATTCCACTCGGTAATATTAATAGTAATGTTTAAGGGATCGGCACTCAGCAGCACGTGAATCATTGGTAATTTTTAAATTAATGTTCACTTGAATCATTGTCCACTTGGTAATCATTGATTTTTATTTTAATATTAAAATAAAAAGTTTATTTTAATTTTAAAATTAGAATTTCATGCTAACTAATTAGAGTTGGAATTGGATTCCATGATAACTAATTAGAGTTGAAATTGGATTCTATATTTTCCTTAAATAAAAGTATTTATTTAGATATGGAATAAGATTTCATATTATTCAAAATAAAAGATTTTATTTGTGAATAGGAAAGAGAATCCTAATTTCCTTAAATAAATGAGTTTATTTAGATATGGAATATTATTCAAAATAAAGGAGTTTATTTTTGAATAGGAAAGAAAATCCGTATTTCCTTTTATAAAGGAGTTTTTTTTTACATGGAATTGGATTCCATAATTAATTAAAATAAAGGAGTTTATTTTGATTAAAGATTTTGATTAAAGTAAAATAGTTTATTTTATTCAAAATTAGATAAATTAAAATAAAATAGTTTTTATTTTGATTTAAATTTGGATTAAAATAAAGGTGTTTATTTTGATTCAAAAATAGATTTTATACTAACTAAATTTGCCCATTAAATGATATCAATATATATATATATATATTAAATATTTATTATTCATGAGATGAATGTTATTTATTGATACATATGGTGATGTGTATGATAATAAATGGGATTGATTATGGACTATTGACCAATGTGATTGGATTTTATTTTAGTTGGATGCATAAATGTATGGGTTTTATTAAATGGGGTCTGCGTACCTCGCCTTCTCTAATTTTTTTTAATGTAAATTCTAACTCCCTCCTATGTACTTCCCTTTGACTGCTGATCAAGGTTTCTATTTATTTCAAATAGTTTTGTAATAGGAATAGTTAGAATTAATTTTGAAGAATTGGAGATCAAGGAGCAAGGAGCGTTTGAAGACCCGTTTGTAATGGAGCCCGGGTTTAAATGTAACAGTTATATTTAAATATTAATTCTTGCACCCCTAGGGTTTGACCTTTTGGTTCACTTGGTGGCTCTAGTGAACCAAACTAGAATAAAAGTCCATAATCAATCCAGGTAGAATATAGTATTCTATATGTGCATGCTTATACTATATATATATATATATATATATATATATATATATATATATATATATATATATATATATATATATATATATATATATATTATGCAAACATGCTTCGCATGTTCATTAATATGACGCGTATTTTATATATATATGTGCATGCGCGCTAAACAAGATGAGACAAATTAATAACAAACCCCTCAAATATTTTATATTAAGTTGTAACGTTCAAAGATATTTGGAATATCAAACGTCGCCTTCTAGCATGATAGAAACAATAGAGTATTGAATATTTAATATGAGTTTGTTGTGCACACACAAGGCGAGTATTAAATATTTAAGATGTTGTTTTTATTACATATGATGTTTATAAGGAATTGAACATTACTGCTTTGTTGTGCACACACAAGGGCTGTAGTTTTCTCTTCACTTATATGGAAATGCTGGGTCTGACTTAACTTAAATTATTTTAGTTCAGATGTGCACACACTTGACCATTATGATTTAGGAGGCAAAATACAAGGAGTTACATAGTTGATGTAATTGACAAGAGTTGTCTACCTATTTATTTATATATAGTTTGTTGTGCACACACAAGGCTATATACATTTGAAATGGGATCCTTATTCTCACTAGCATATCTTAATTGGATTTTACCGAACTATATAAGTGAGGGTAATATAGTTTGAAGAAAATAGTGGGAGATACCAATTTAAAATAAGACCTAAATTATTTTGGTAATTAATAAAAGAATGTATGTTAAAATGTTGTTAATTACAAATTCATTTACATATTTTTACAATATCTAAATTACTATCACTGTGTAGCATATTAGATGCTAAATTAATCGGACCGTATTCAACGGATTGGTTAAGGAATTTGAGAATAGTTCTCATGGATGAAAAGTTATCTTATGTCCTTAATACGCCTATCCCTGCAAAGGTTGCAGGTAATGCCTCCGAGGAAGAGATTGCTACTTTTAGAAAGTGACAAGATGATGCACAGTTGGCTCAATGCATCATGCTCGCATCCATGAGTAACTAGCTTTAGCGTCAGCATGAAACTATGGATGCTCTCTTACTATATTCCTGCACATCAAGTTGTTGATGGTAAGGAAAGTAGGACTGATAGATATCAGATATCTAAGGAGCTCTTCCGATCTAGAATGACCGATGACACTACGGTACAGATAAAAGTCCTTAACATAATCAATTTGATTGATCAATTAGGACAACGGGTTTTGTCATGGATGGAGAGTTGAGCCAAGATTTGATCTTGCACTCACTTCCGGACTCCTTTCACAATTGTTGTGAATTTTTCATATGAACGAGCTAGATATCAGCCTCGCTGATTTGCTTAACTTGTTGAAAAATGTTGAGAGTCACTTTCCAACTAAGAAAGACCATGTCTTACTGGTAGGGGCCAAAGGATCTTATGAAAAGAAGAACGATTCTAAGAAGGTAAATATAAAGGCATAAACAAAGGATAATAAGAACAAAACTGATACGGATAGCAAAGGAGTTTGGTTCCACTGCAATAAGCCTGGACACTGGAAAGAAACTGTGAGAAACATCTTACAGAGGCTAACCAAAGAAACTTAGTGAAGTTTCGGTTACAATACAAATTTTGTTCATGATTTGAAATAAATTTTTCTTTAAGTCAAGGTTCTACTTGGGTATTAGATACCGACTTTGGTTATCATAAATATAGATTTATGAAGGGACCAAGCAGAAGTAGAAATCTAAACAAATATAAGTAAACCTATGTGTGAGAAATGCAGTAAAGGTTGCTGCATTAGCCATAGGAACTTATAGTTTAGCAATGCCTACGGACAAGTCTATTAAGTCAATAAGTTGTTATTGTATTCCAGTTCTCGTTGGAAACATTATTTCCATTTTATTGTTGGACAATAAAATCTTTGGTATTATATTTAAGAACAATTGTTGTTCTATTTATAATAATAATGTTTTGTATAGAACTGAAATATTACCTAATAAATTTTGTATACTTGACTTACGTGAAAAAATATATTTTTTGCAAATTGAACAAACTAATATAAGAAAAGGAGATAATCATTCAAAGAGTTGAATGTATGTATTTGTTGAAATACAAGTGTGAATTATTTGAAAGGTTCAAAGAATTCAGAAGTGAAATAAATTGACAAAGTATTAAGATTCTTTGATTAGATCAAGGAATAAATACTTGTGCAATAAGTTTCTAGATCATCTTAAATGGTTTTCTCATAATGGACGCCTCCTGATATGCAATAATTGATTGATGTATCTAAAAGGAAAAATCGTACCTTGTTGGACATGGTGCGGTTCATAATGATTTTGCCGACATTTCAGTATCCCTCTAGGGTCATGTCCTAGAAATGGCTGCATATCTACAAAAGGTAACCTCAAAATCCGGCCCCAAGACTCTATAAAAGTTATGGACAGGGAGGATTCATAATCTTAAGTATGTTAAGATAAGGGGTTGTTCAACTTATATGAAAAGGTTTCAAAGGATAAGCTTGGGACAAAATTTGACAAGTACAAATTTGTGGGACATCCTAAAGTAAGTTTAGGGCATATGTTCTATAATCCTACTTAGCAAAAGGTGTTTGTTGCGAAACATGCTGCCTTCTAAGATAAAGGTGTTTATCATTGAAGGGGCTAGTGGGAGGATAATACATCTTGAAAAATTCAAGAACCACAAAACACTACAATTCAAATAAGAGGAACCTATAGATAGACCTATTGTACCACAACCGAATCGTAAATCTGGAATAGTACCGAAGATACCTAGGAGGTATGGATTCATCATGGATGATGATGATGAGGTAAGTATCATAGAAGATGATGATCCAGTTATATACGATGAGGTAAGAGTTGTAGACACTCAGAGAAATGGATTGATGCAAGTTTCTCAAATTATGGAACATTCGTTTTGATGAGACAATCAAAAGAGTTTGATTTTATCAAAAACAAGAATGAACCTAGTGTGTACAAAAGGGTCAGTGGGAGCGTCGTGACATTCCTAGTATTATATATTGATATACTATGGATACGGAATGACATGCCAATGCTAGAATAAGTAAAGATAAAGTTGTCTAAACATTCCTCCATGAATGATTTGGGAAGAGCTCGACTTAACCCAATGAACGTATATTCATTTGATGTTAAAGTTGTTTAGCATGGCAAACTCCAAGAGATGTCTCATGTTGATGAGCCATGGAGTGTATCTCTCTTAATAGTCCCCATAGACTCCAAAAGAGAGATCGCATGAGTGACTATCATGTATGCAATGAAATATATGAGACCTGATGTTGATCAGTCATATTCTGGAGAAGTTCACTGTGAGACAGTGAAAAACATCTAAAAGTACTTAACCGGCACTAAGGATGTGATCATAATACATGGTGGGTCTGAATTAAAACTAGAGGGCTTAACAGACTCAAGTTTTTCAGACAGACCAAGACGACAGAAAATCCACTTTAAGGTAAAGGGTTACCTTGAACGGTGGTGCAGTGAATTGGAAAGGTTCCAAACAACAAAGAGTTGTTAGTTTAGTGATAAAGACAAAGTAAGTAGTTGTAAATGAAGCTGCAAGTTGATTGTTTGGATAAAAGTTCATTACAGAACAAGGAATAGTTTCTAAGTCTCATCTTGGATCTAAACATGTGTTGTGGCACTTTCATTTGATTATAAGATTCATTGAAAGATGGGAAATCGCTATAGAGATAGTGGACTCTCAAGAACAACATTACATATCCATTAACTAAAGCTTATCCAACAGCAGGATAATCGTCACTTAGAGAAGAAGGGTATGTGATACCATGGCGATTGGCTTTAGTGC
Source organism: Panax japonicus (assembly GCA_020205505.1). NCBI lineage: Eukaryota > Viridiplantae > Streptophyta > Magnoliopsida > Apiales > Araliaceae > Panax > Panax japonicus. The sequence goes on along the minus strand of JAINUV010000253.1, from coordinate 156,134 downwards.
AAGTGGGAGATTGAAAGTAGTATGCACACAAGCCAATCATGTTTGATGATAAAGCATATACTTTGTAACAATCTTATTTATTTATTAATAAAATGTATTAATTTATTAAAGGCTTTTAATTATCTACATGATGTTGTTTTATAATATGTGATAAACCCATAGTTTTAAGCAATGCTTTTAGAATAATGATGATGATCATTCTAATGAGATCTAAATTCTTTGAAAGCTTAAAACTAAAATAGTTCCCAATCGTTGGATTACTAAATTGGGGATTAGTGAATCCAGATAGATTGATACATACGTTGCTTGCTCATTGGATGAGGATGATTGATCTCATGATCATTTGTGTGGAGACACTAAAGCAAGTATGTAGGTACTTATTGGAGAATAAGTTCACTGAACGTGACTCGCTAAGGAATACCTAATGGAGTTTTACTTGCCTGTCAATAGGAATTCCTGTAGTGATAGTAGTACAAGTGATCCTTGGACTTGAGATCATCATAGTATCTTGTGTATAATGAGTTATACTTTGACTTATTCCTTAAGACCCTTAGGGTATATCAAAGGGTATGTTTGGGTATAATAAGTTTTACATGGAGATAATGTATGATCAATAAAGAATCTACCACTTCTAGTAAAAGAAGAGAAATGTCCTATGTGATTCGATAAATGACAATCCAGTAGTCCTTGGCCAAGGCAGAATGAAATTAGAAAAGAGTTTCTAATTTGCATTATTTAGAGTTGTGCATTTAAGAGTCGAAATACATATAATTAAATAAAATAAGACTTGACAGAAATTCCATGTCTTATATTTAATTGGGACATTGTATTGTGGAAGGATTGAATTGTACGGTAACTATTTACTCAAAGGTTCTTTTATGATTAATGTTGAAATCTATATTATCTGGAAAGTCGTTGATCGCTAGGGAGGCTTATCCCTATTGTAGAATAAATATTATTTATTTAAATAAATTATTAGTTTAATTTATTTATTTAAATAAGATTAGAATTTTTCTAATTGATTTATTCACAACCGGTTTAATATGGAGAAACTAAAGGGTCACACCATAAAAGGAAGAATAATTATTTAAGAAGTTAATGGCATAATCGTAATAATATGTTAAGTATATTTAATTTAATCTATGGTGATAGAATAAATTAAATAGCTTAATATTTATTATTTAATATTTTAGAAATATTAAATATAAATTAATAAGAGGAGTCTTATTAATATTATTACAATTATTATTATTTTAATTTCTAAAAGAGTTTAGGAATTAATTTAATATAAGTACTCTCATTTATTTCTAATAAGATTAGGAGGTTAAATTAATTAAAAGAGTTTAATTAATTATCCCTAATAAGATTAGGGAGCCTAATTAATTAAAAGAATTTAATTAATTAAATAAAACCCAATTTCTTAATTGTTAAGGAGGGTTGCCCACATCTATAAATAAGAGGAGTCTTATTATGGGTGGGGGGTTGTTGACTTTTACAACATACGTAATTCCAATAGTTGGGAGAGTACGTCTTTTCTATAGAGATAGAAAACTATGGTTTTGCCAAATACCCATCTTCTTGAATTCTTCTCCTTCCTTGGTGGATCACCTCTAGAGGCCAAACACTTGGGTGGCTAACGTTGATCAAAAGAAGGAACCAAACCTGGTGGATTCAAGTTGAACGCGAAAAGGATTGGAGGTGAACTTGTACCTGAGGAAGCTCGGATCTTCAAGGGTATGATTTTATTTTTTTTCTTTTTCGTTTAATTAATAATTGTGCATAAAGGGTGATTCGGGTATATGGTTTGTAAATTTTTTTAAACTCTGATTTTTACACGTTTCCGCTTATTTTTGCAATTTGATTGCGTTCATGAATATTACAAACCTAACATATTCGTATGAAATAATAATTTCTTCCATAATCTATAGTATGTAAGTAATATTATTTCGTTTCAGATTCCGAATTTTACACTTATTTTGTTAGGTATTGCTTCTATATTCCTTGAAATTTGCGCTTCATCGAGTATCTTTTCACGTGAATATTTTTCTGGACATTTTTGTTAAATTTTAATCTTTTTATGTCGGGGTACTATTCATGGGATACTATTCATAAAGTACTATTCACGGGGGACTATTTATCCAGGTAATATTCAACCGAAAAATTGATTTCTCTTTTGTCCAAATTATTTTTGATAAATGAATATTATTATTGAATTTTACTCCACAAAGCAGTTATCATGTTGTTAATTTGGACATTTTTAAACTCTGGATAAATTAAAAATCTTTAATATTTATCCTTGATTTCGTTTGATTGAATTCTTATATCATTGTCATCATCCTCATGCTTATATTATAATGAAAGTCATCTTTGGCCCGCCGTGCATAGATGGACTTTTGATTGGTATGATTATGACTGGGGATTATTTGGTATAATCATGACATGTCATGTTACAAATGATGTGGTAAAAGCCATCATTGGTCTGTAGTGCATTGATGGACAGTTGTTAGCATGATCATGACCATTGGTGATAATAACGAATATCATTGGCCCGTAGTGCATGGATGATTCGTGGATGTGATAATAATGAATATCATTGGCTCGTAGTGCATGGATAATTCAGTTATGTGGATTATTTATTGAGCTGAGTCTCAGCGATAAAATTGATGATAAATTTTTAAATCATAAAAGATAGTAGATATTATGCTCTACTTGACTATTCTAATGGATTGTTTGTTCCACTACAGTTATACTTGTTGTCTATTATATTCTATTAGTTTAACACTGTTGAAGGCTAACGATAATTTATTATGCATTATCTTAGTCATAATATTATTTACTAGGCTAGTTGAGCTCACCCTTTTCTTTCATTGTTCTCTTCAGGAAATGAGAATATAGCTGGGACTAGTCGGCGAATGGAGTGACGGTCCTGATAGTTGCTTTAGTGGTCCTCACTATTATGTGAAATAGTGTAATAATAATAATGAGGACTTCATTTAAGTTTAGATATTGTGTAGGAGACAATATTCGTGTTAAAACTCTTAGCTTATGTTGTCGACGTCGGGATTTTTAAATGTCCCTTTTCGTTACTTGTTCTTTGGTGTTCTCATTTTAGGTGAGATTTGTTTGAAAAAATAAGTGAAAAAGGTCTGACATGTATAATGTCGACGATAGACTGTTAAGAGTCGCCAGTTGGTTTTTTAAATGTTTGTACCAACACAACCGAGAAAAGGTTTGCACATTGACTCTGAAAACCCCAAAATAGGTCCATTCCACCCAACCCATTCTGAGTCGCCAAATACATGGTACAGAAACAAATACAACTTTAGTAATACAATTGTCGTGTAAAATACAACAACACATATACTGTGATTTTTGAATACAAATATTCTCTAATAGACAGTATAAAAACTCAAAAGGGGCCCTAATTATAATTATTAATACGCTATTTCACAGAATAGTGAGGACTACTAATGCAACCATCTGGACCGTCAATCCATTCCCCGACTAGTCCCAGCTATATTCTCATTTCCTGAAGAGAACAGTGAAAAAAAGGGTGAGCTCAACTAGCCCAGTAAGAAATATTATGACAAAGATAATGCAGAATAAATTATCCTTAGCCTTCAACAGTATAACAACCGATAGAATATAATAGACAATAAGTTTTAGATCAAGAACTGCAGCGGAATAAGCAATCCATTAGAAGAGTCAAGTAAATTATAAAATCTACTATCTTCTATGATTTAAAAAGTTTTTCATAAACTTTATCGTTGAGACTCAGCTTAATAAATAATCCACATCATCGAATCATCCTTGCACTACGGGCCAAGGATATTCTTTAGTATCATGACCACGAATTATCCATGCACTAAGAACCAAAGATAATCGTGTTTTCATCAACGGTGATGATCATGCCATAAAACAATTCCTCTTTGCACCCTTGGCCGAAGAGAATCCATAGTCATAATCATACCAAAAACTGTCCATCAATGCACTACGGGCCAATGATGACTTTTTCCACATCATTTGTAACATTACGGTCATGATTATACTGAATAATCCATGTTCATAATCATACCAAGTCCATCTATGCACTACAGGCCACAGATGACTTTCAACAGAATATAAACATGAGGATAATGACAATGATATAAGAATTCAATAAAACAAGTTCAAGGATAAGTTTTTTAAAGATTCAATATACATCTTGAATCAAATATTCATTTTTGCACTACAGGCTAAAGATATTCGTTTGTATCACCAGTTGGCCATGTTCATCTCAACACATGTTCATCTTTGCACTACGAACCAAAGATATTCATTAGGTAATCATTCATCTTTTAGGACTGAGGATGATGAAAAATATCGTACAGAAAATGAATCCGGTGAGATAAAAGATCCAATATTAAGGATTCGTATTATAGTTTATCCAAGTTCAATAATATTCCAAAATAACCAATTTTGAAGCAGAATTCAAAAATAATGATCAAAACATGGATACGATAAAAATAGTAACCATAATAGACAACTTGGACAAAAAGAAGAAAATTTCATTTTTTTCGGTGAATAGTGTCGTATTCGTGAATAGTGTCGTATACGTGAATAGTGCCGTATACGTGAATAGTAACCCTGACACAAAAAGTTCCAAATTTGATAAAAAGTTCAGAACAATATTTCGGCATAATGATATTGAAAGAAATAATATCATTTGAAGAAAATAACAGCCCTTACCTCAAAAGGATAGTACTTCTGACTAAAATACTGGATATAGTGCTGAAAGAACTTGCACCGTATAGCAATACTCAAAGTATCAAAATACTCACAAGAATACCCTCGATAATATAGAGAGAGAAAGAGAGAAAGCTTATGTTTATGATGTGATTTTCAATTCTAACTTAGCCCTCTATTTATAGGAAAATGTTAGCACGCCGAAGCAGACTTGACCTGCAACCTGATGGCTTTACCTGTTACTATTCCCACCCACCACAATTGAATAAAAATTCCAGCACATTTCTCACCAACCAAAAGTGGGGCCCACCAATTATAGAATTTTCCACTAAAATGATAAATTCCGAAACTTCAACAATTTCTGAACCAGTCATCTCTTAAAATTCATAACATATCATACGTTCATTTTTAACGGTTCAAAATTTGTGGACATATACTCAACTTATATATTTATAACATATCCAAAAATCACAATGATCCAACGGTCAAATCAAAAATTATAACTCACGCAATATATCTCAAGAACACTGATTTGATCTCTTAATACCAGCAATCCGGCAAAATACTGATAAAACACCTCAACATTAATCCCTTCAATTATAACCACATAAAATAAATCTATCATTTATATCCACATCAAATAAATATTTCCTTATCATATAAATCAATAACTAATTATTCACAAATAATATTACAGAATCACAATTATGATAACCAGGCCGTTCCCAGGAAAGAGGGGGCTTTCCGATAAGAATTTCTCCTTACTGGCGCGCAATTAGGTGACCAAACCTCTCCTTGACAGAACTTTCTAGACATTGTCCATAATGCTATCTAATAATATTATTCAAATAATATGAATTATTGATCTGATAATGGAGATATTGTGCAGTGACGATTATTGAAATAACAATAATATAAAATATCAACGCAGTAATTATTGAATCAATAAAATAAAATATTGAACAGTAACTACTGTGATAATTATTTAGTAGTGCCTTCTTACGTAAGAATCAATAATTCAAAAATATTGTGCACAACCGTGTGCTACTGTGCAACCACGCGTATAACTGTATTTTAACCACCGGGTATTCCAACAATGTTAACGGTAACAACTACGCTGTTATTTATAACAACCCAAACTTATCGTTTTCTTCATCCGACAGTTATCCGTTATGGGGCCCAGAAATGGTTGCGCCGTCATACGAATATTTCCCGACAGAAAGAATATTCCACGACCAAACGAATATTATCCGACAAAAATAAATATTTTATACCACTTGCTTATTTTAAAAAATTTACACATTTCACCCATAACCAAAGCATTATATTAAATTAACAACTTATTATTCACAATAATAAATAGAGAAAATTTGATTTTATTCATTAAAAAGTTGGGGTCTTACAACCTCCCCTCCTTATGAAATTTCGTCCTTGAAATTGACGTACGTACCTGGTATTTCGAAAAGGTGAGGATATCTCGCTTTCATTTCTGATTCCAACTCTCAGTTCATTTCTTCAATAGCATAGTTCCTCTATAAAACCTTAACATGAGGTATAATCTTTGTGCATAGGACATGTTCTTTCCTATCCAAGATCTTGACAGGTACCTCCTCGTACATTAAATCTTCGGCTATCTCATCTGGTTCTAACGCAATAATGTGGTTCGGGTCTTCCACATATTTACGAACATCGATACGTGAAAAACATTATGAACACGCGACATACTTAGTGTTAAGGCGAGTCTATAGGCCACAGTTCCTACTTGATCGAGGATTTCAAATAAATCGAAGGCTTGAGCTTTATTCTCTTCATCGACTCTTAATTCTAGAATAACGCATTCTTGCACCTTCTTTTTTATACTCATCAGCTCCAGTGTGTAGCTTGAGCGGTTTTAACTTTATCGATTAAAGTCGATTCTACTCGTATATTCGTTATCTTCACGTGGGTCCCTAGAGTCTTTAACTCTATCTTCATCATTTGTAAGTCATATAAAATGGATTTTTGTGTTAACAACATCGCACTCGTAAACGCATATGATCTTTTACTCAACGCGTTAGCTACCACTTTCATTTTCCCCACGATGGTATTGAATGGTATAATCGTAATCTTCAACAGCTTGAGCCAACGTCTTCAGCGAATAATACGTTTGTTTTAGGTGAAGAAATATTTGTGGGTTTTAGAAATGGGTTTTGTACTGGGGTCAATACAAAATTCGATTTCACATTCTAGGGGTACGCTAAGAAGTCTTCAAGAATATGTCAGGAAATTTATTAACGATAGAAATATCATTCAAAACTGTGACTCTCATCCAAGACTTGGATAGCACATGTAATAAAGGTTTCTCCTAACGGAGTTTCAACCGATAAGTCAAAGTCTAATTTCTCCAGAGTCAAATTTAAATGTTGAGTGCAAGCAAGAGAGATAAAAGAATGGGTAGAACCGGTTACTACCTCTGTTCCAGCCCCACCCTGGTGAGCCTCCCACCAAAAGTTGGCTTTACTCTTCCTTAGGTAAGTCACAAAAGAAAACTTCTGCGGCTCACCTATGTTTGTAATAACAAAATGCCATCTCTATTACTTTTACCCATGTATGGGACTCTATTAGGTCCGTCGTTCCTTTGAACTCCGGCAGACCTACGCTTTTAAACTATTTATAGGTAATCGTTCTAGCTACCTTAAGATCCGCGGGTACTCTACCCTTGGTTTGGTTAAATGCAGCCGTTAATAAATTAACGAACTCTTGCATAGGGTTGTGTTGACCCCATTAATTATCATTATGTGATTCCACTTCCTGATTACGTTATCTTTTCCTTAGCGGCATTTCCTGATTAAATAAATAAAATTTCATTATTATCTATTTACTTGCTTCGTTATTAATCGCCACATACCAAATCGCATCATAACAAATCATTTCCATGAAAACTTCATTATATACATATGCTTCTTTATAGTTTGAAACTATTTACAATATACGTTCATAGCCAAAAGCTATTACATTTTCTATCCCGCAATTGAACTTCACAAAAGTTGGGATTTACAAAAGACTACCCTTTAAAAGAGGGTTTTACGTCATTACACACATATTTATAACTTTAGATTTCTAATAATGTATAACAGCTTCCTCGTGTTTCTCATTCGCAATCATTTCTACAGTATCCCGACTAATCATATAACGGGTTTTGTCCTGACTCAATGGAATAATAAGAAACCTTCAGCTTGAAATCCTTATGTGCCTTATAATTCCTAGCCTGCTCTGCCATAAGAACCTGCTTATCGTGCTCCAACTCAAAATCTGCTTCTGCAGACATCTTAGCTTCATGGAGATAACTAATCTCTTCACTCTGATTCTACACAACTGTACCCAGTTGCACATTCCTGTCAAGTGATGCCAGATACATTGCTTCCATTGCATCTGGAGGTGATGACTCCAATGTAGGTACCACCGTAGTAACCGATGTTACCTCTCTTTCTTCTTCCACATCGGTCATCATACTAAGGTATGACGATATATCCATCTCTCCCTCAGAGTAGTCTTCCTCAGAAAAGTACTCCTCTGCCTTCGACTCCTCTAGAATCACTATTGGTACCTCCGCCACTGGCATAGGTACAGGCTCTACTCGGTTCACAAGCTCTTCACTCACCGCGTGTATATCTCTATACATCAAGCTATCGATCCACATCTTAAAATAACACATATGTTGATTAGTACATAACACAGAATCGCATAAGCACAAATCACATTTAATTTATTTAGGGTTATTTTCCATCTTTTAAATCTTTTGGTACTGAGTTTCCTCAATACCTTATTGACTCATTCAACTTAAGTAAAGCTCGAGTTTACTTCATTCGGACTTCTCTTCCTTAACGAGGTTATTAGCCTAAGGTTCTTCCCCCCCTTAAGTTTTATAACCTAATGCTTTGATACCAACCTGTGACGCCCCCAAATCCGGGTCTCTTTCAGCCCGACATATGGTGCTCCACGGTGCTACAGTTCATACAAACATTCAATTGAAATGCCTCAAAAGAACGAATATGTCTTATATATATTCCAAAACAATACTACCATTCCCCAGGTTCTTTATAACCGTTACATTTGTTCTTGTCATAATATCAAATATTATCATTACCAACCTATACTATTACATAGGCAATCTACACATTCACTTTAGCCTTCTCTTTATTCTTGTAAAATCCTTCTGTTCATTCGGTCTAAGCTGCATTCATATGGTTCAAGCAAGAGTGAGCATAACAAGCTCAGCAAGTACAACAATTTCATTTTAAAAGCATACTTAAAACATAGGAATCGCATATCTTCAATAACTGGATGATAGTTACGAAGTACTATCAATAATTCAAAATAGCTTTCCTTTTTCCTTCAAAACATTTTACAATAACAATATTCATCAATTCATCAATTCTGGTTCAAGACGTGAACGTCTTATAGTTTCTTTGAAAAGGACAACCCGGCACAAAGTTCGTAAGTCCGGCATAGCTTACGAGTACATCTAGGTGATCAGCCTATAGTACCCTATGTTGATCAACACTACATCCATTAAACCTTTGTACGTTTAAGTTGTGGCAACCTCACATGCCCATCGAATACTCGGTGAAAATACATTTGTTTATTCATATTCAGGCTTACCTTGAATCCGTACCCAATAATTGGTGTAGGATAGAGTTAGGAATTCTATATTGAAAGACTTGTAAATAGTTCAATCAATCTATCACGATTAGTCTAGCCGAGCTAAAACTGGCATTGACTCTTTCTTTAAAACCATACATGCATCTCATAATTTGAATCATTTTAAAACCTGCTAACACTAAGATTAGACAAGCATTTAAGAAAAACTTGCCTTCAGCGTCTACTACAGTACAATTACGTTTTCTTTGAGCCTTTACAATGTCTACAACACATAAGCACATAACATCCCACATTAGGTCATGAATGAACATACTTAGTTCCTAAATAATCTTACCCTTCTTCTCAATTTAATCCCGTATTAGATTTGTTATTTATTGATTCTGGCTTACCATCGTTCTTTACATCATTCTTACTAACTTCTGTCTCTTCTAACACTTAAGTGAAATTACTTCATTAGTACAACTTGGTTCAAGTTAATTATCCTTCCTCACGGATTACTAACGTCCTTACGTTATCATCCGAAACTCGATCATCATTGGTTAAGTATACTTATTGCATATCGTTCACATTCATCTTCAATTAACTTTCTTTAATCCTAAGTAATCATACTTGAGTTTTAATTATGACTTAATAATATTTTATTAAGTCCCTTTGTTCTTTACTAAACAATTTCCCTTCATGTTCCACTTGTAACCATTCTTCATTGTCTAATTTCTAAGGCTAGCGTCATGGCGCCAGTGTTTCTTTGTTATGTCGCGCTGCAGCGTCGCCCATTAGGGCTTGGAGACCAGACTCGACGCTACGGCGCGAGTCCCTTAGTTAACTATCGTGCTGCGGCGCGAGTTTACAGTGTCTGGAGCTCACTTTGGCATTGCGGCGCCGGTCATTTAAGTTTGGAGTCGCACCACGGTTCGAACTCTGAGCCACAGATAGTTTTGACAGATTTTCAACTTTACGAGATTCCCGAACTCGTAACTTCTTCGTTATAAGTCCGAATTGGCTCATTCAAGAGCCTGTGGTTCACAAATCACGTAATCTACGTGTTCATGCAAGAATTTTATCTATTCGACTTCGTTTGCTAAAATTTCACCTATTAGTCCATGTTTAACGAAAATGATAAACATTCGTGAACGTTCAACGCTCGTTTCTTCGTTCTAAGTCGGAATCCGGTCATTTTTGAGTCCGCAACTCTATAATAACAAATACGACTTGTCTCTATTGAAAACCAATGTTTCCAAGCTCAATATCAAAATTCGACTTCCATTCCGAGAATTTCACGAATTCGACGATCGTTGTTTAATCGTGTGAATTCCGGCGAAACCTCGTTACTTGAGATTTTTAGACCGTTTCACTTGGATTCAATCCATTATACCAACATCTTGACATACATGCTTTGTTAACTTATAACCATGATAAGTTATTACTAGTTCATTGTGAATTTGTAACTTATGAAAATATAAACTACTTATATTTCCATTTAAATTATGTCTTCTTTTCATATGACTTATTAATGAGTTAAGTCCTTAAATACTTATTCTTACATCTTATTAATCATGCTAACTTTATTAATGTAAACATGTTACAAGTTCTAACAAGTTCTTATACTTCCATTATAAGTTCATAACTTATTTATGAATGAATTACTTATTCATGACTTATTCGGCTTATTAAGACTTAAGCCCTTAGGTTTATCATTCCAACTTCTTCTTAACATGCTATTCTACCTATACCCCCTTCTCTACAAAATGAAGAGAAAGAAAAACATTGTTCAAGAACACTTACTCTTGAATAACACTTGCTTAATCTTTAATCTCCTTCTTGATTCTTGAACTTCAAAGACTAGCTTCCTAGCTTTTTCTCTCAAGTCACTAAGCTATAAGTTAATGGTGGAAAATCTAATAATAGAAGTTAAGCATTAAAGTGCTTATCCTCTCTAACACTTAAGTTGCTTTGAAATGGATGAAAACTAACAACCAAATAATGAGCCCACTCCTCCTCTATTTATAGGATTTCTAAAGTGAGGGTAGTTTGGTCATAAAGCCACTCCACCTCCTTAATCCACCTCCTTACTATTCAAAGCTTAGCAACCAAGTAAACTTGCTCCCCACATTTATTTCCTCACCACATATGTTATCCATTGCTTAGCCCTTAAGTCTCTTGCTAATCACAACACTTGGTCACCACACTTACTTAATCATTAAGTATACTTGCTCCCCACAACACTTAGTCCTTATGTTTACTTTGTCATCACTTATAAACACTTTGTGTGATCACCACACTAACTTACCTTCTAAGTATACTTGCTTTCTACTTTGGATCATCCATGATTTGCTCCATGGTTCATACTATCCATTGGATCATAGGCTTGAGCTTAGGTTAACTAACATACTTAATTACTTGGGCTTCTAACATAATTTGGTTCACAAATTTTAATTCATAAATTGGGCTTGCAATTAATAAACACTTGGGCTTTGTTCATTAACTTATATTGGACTTCACCTTAATTCACATTGGACTTAACCATTCTTGCATTTGGGCCTTATCAAATCCAACATGTCCAACACATTTGGCTTAAAGCCTTATAACGTATAATTTACGTATTCATCTCGTATTCCCCTCGTATATTTATTCAATATATACGATATACCATCATTCATACGTACTCGTATAATACCTCATATCATACTCATATTCTCTACCTCGTACAATACCTACGTATTATACAATCATCGCTTAATTCATTACTCGCATTACATTTCCTTCTCATAAATCATTTTCCTTAAACGTTAGGTTTTAAATCCACAGGCGAAATATTACGTTTTCCATAACTGAAATATTATTGGATATTATTCCATAATGAGAAAAATGATTTAAAAATAGTTTATGTTATATTTAATGACTTTTAATATTTAGATAATAATTTCATTAATATTTATATATTAATGATGATGATTTAAAAATGATTTTAAATACTTTAAAAATCATTTAAGTGGAATATTGTTGATTTAAAAATATTTTAAGTTATTAATAATAACTTTAATATTTTGACAAGTATGTTATTAATATTTGGATATTATTAAATATTAATAATGACATGATTAATTGATAATTAAATCATTTAAAAATATTTCTGATATTTGGAAAATTATTATAAATTATAATAATTGCTTGATAATTATTAAAAGCTTCCGAAAAATATTATTATTGATAATTGACTTATCTAAATTAATATTGAAGCTTAGAGACCAAGTGTAATAGACATATAACTGTGTTAATTGTCAGATAGGGTGACCAGAACACCGAGAACGGACCGAAGTCCAACCAGACCGAAATAGTTAGACTTTTTAAGTGTTTATATAGGTTATAAACACTGTTGTGATTATGTGCTAATGTGATTTAGGAGAAGGTTTAACTGTAAATTACAGTGATGTGTGTTGTGAATTATTGTACTAATTATGAGACCGACATTATTGATTATAAGTCTTACGAGCGCAGTTAATTATATTGTGTAGCAGTAATCAACGTGAAAGGCAAGTTTCCTAACTCAACTTGAGTTACTGTTTTTCAAGCATGGTGGTGAATAATTATTGATAGTTATTCACATCTATAATGATTGTTGTAATTCGCACATAGTGCAATCGAATCATGTTCTATTATTTGAACTAATTATAAATTATGTCTCAACTAATTGTTTATGCGAGACTAATATTTGTTAAAGCATGAAAGGTTCTATCCATTATGAACTGAAATGCTATTGGAAGATCTATGCCATTGATTTCGGCTAGATTAGCATTGTTATTAATTATTGAAATCCTAGTATTTCTTTGAAAGTAATCCAAACCATATTGTTGTGGTACGGACTCGTGAAGTAAAACTGAGATGAACAAATTTTATTGTCGTAAATCGACATGTGCACTATTATTGAGTATTATGCATAATATAGGGTACAAAGGAGTTGGCCACTCCAGGTACTTGCAGAAGAGTATAGTTTAGTTTTGATAACTAATTTATATTCTTGTGGTAATTTAGTTTTAATAACTAAATGAATCCTCTATTAGTTCATGATCCTCTGTGATCACTCAGCATGAAATCTGGGTATATCCCACATTATTGAATATTGTTACAGTATTGTTAATTAAATTGAATATTATTGAATCTTTGAAAGAATTATACTCTTTCATATCGAATAAAATAGTAGAAAGTTATTATTCAGATTGAATTATTATTTCGTTATCTCGAAATCGTTTGATAATTGTTGAAGCTCTATTCAATCTAGACTATTCTATTTCTGATTCTTATATCATTTATTGTATATTTTAACTTGCGGGGCAAACTTGTTGCTCACCATTGTTAAATAAAATATTTCAACTAGGAACGATGAGGCCAACGGGGTTAAGCGGAATAAAGGCAAAGACATAGTGCTGGAGTAGTTTTATATTAAGCATATTTAATATGTTGTTTTGTAAACCCTTTTTGTTTATCGAAAGGGTCAAGTTTGTAATGTTAAGGTTAGTTGACCTGGGATGATGTTGTTAACTTAATAACTAATGATATGTAAGTTTATTATAATTAATGAATGGGTAGTTAGATGTTATTATATTGTGGATCGTGAGCACCAAACTCGAGGGTCAGGTAACCCGGATTTGGGGGCGTCACAAGTTGGTATCAAAGCTGTTGGTTATAAACCTTAAGTTGAGTGGGGAAAACCCTAGGATTATAACATAAACGAGATATAGAATACTCATTTAGAGTACTAAGTGAGAGATTATTGAAGTGCAATGATAGTGATAAATGTAGACACATAGTGAGAGAAGTTTGTACTGGTGAAGTACTAATCAAGTTGTTTAAACTGATTGTAGGATGTCGGGAGAAGATAAGATGAGTATGGAGATGCCAGCGGCTATTGCACCAATGCTATTAGCTGAGGTGCCAACTCAGAGTGATTCAGTTGAGGAAGTTTTAAGAGATGAACCTGCGGTAAATCTAGCAAGTGATCATGACGAGTACCCCGAGATGGAGCTGGATAAAGAGGAAAAAGTATATTCCAAAGAAACAGCAGTAGAGCCAAAAATAATGATTAAAGATGGGGAAGAAGACAAAGTAGCAATCGAAGAAGCTCAAGCATCTGCAGAAGTTCAAGACTCAAGGACTAAAGTATTTCTTCTAGAGGAATTATGGATGACAGAAAGAGCATTACGCGAAATGACAGAAGAACAAAATAATCTGAAGGCACAAGTCGATAGAATGATGGTTAAGTATAATGTATCATCTAAAGATATAAGAGAAAAATAAGGCTAATAAAAGGAAAAAGAACTACGACAGTGACAACAACATAGAGAATTCACATTCAAAGAAGAAACAAGCATGTGGCAAGTGTGGAGAGAATCATTTGGGAGAGTGTATGTGGGGTAAGAATGTGTGTTACAATTGTGGCCAGAAAGGACATCTGTCACCAAATTGTCCTAAACCAAAGAAAGAAGGATGTTTTGCATGTGGTGGAACGAGTCATAAGGTTAAGAATTGTCCTAAAAAGAAGAAGGATTAAGTGTGAGGAGTATAATCTTTTGGAGTATAATATTTGTTTTGGTAAGAATAGGATATAACTTATGTATGTCTCAACTTTTGTGTAAAGTTGTAGTACTGAATTCTGACTTTTGTCACAAAGGGATATTACCCGTTTGTAGTTGTATGTGCAATGTACTGAAAAGTACTATGTATTATTTGCATGAATATAAATGCAATGATATGTTTGTATGAATGAAATCTTTCTTTTCTATATGAATATAAGATTAAGATTATTTTGTAAGTTCTTAAAACTCATACTTATGGTAAGTTCATGACTCATAATTATGTGAACTGTTTTAAACCCCTCAGCGAATGGACACCAAAGGTCTGACTAGGAAAAGTTCATACACTCATATAATTGTGGCAAGTTTCTGAACACATAAGTGTGGTAAGTTTGACGAACTAGGAATAGTAATATGTGTGAAGTACTAAATGTACTATGTGCTATTTGAAAAATACGCGGTTATATGAGGGATATGTGTTGAATGCTTATTGTATTAAGAATTTGTGAAGAAAGAGAATTAATATAAGATTTTTTTTTATTTAAATCAGATCATGTCGCTTAGACGACAGAATCGAAATTAAAGGGAAGAGCAGTCGGTAAATAATGAAGGAGGTCAAACTGACCCAATGCAAAACTTTGCAAATATGATAGCCGAAGCTATGGAGAATAGAGCTCCAGCTGCAAGAGGAAGAGCGAGAAATCAACCAAATGAAAGATTGGCAAACTTTAAAGACTTTAAAGCGGTAGGACCGCCTGAATTCAAAGGGACCACAGATCCGATTGAAGCCCAAACTTGGGTAAAGAAAATGGAGAAAGCGTTCGTGATTGCGCGTGTGGCGGAAGAGCAAAAGACTGCGTTTGCAACATATTTGATGAAGGGAGAAGCAAATTATTGGTGGGAGACAAATCAGGCGAGAGTCGGTACAGCAGTAGTAACCTGGACAAGATTTAAGGAATTATTTTTCGAAAATTATTTCTCAGAAAGTATGCAAGCAAGAATAGAAGTCAACTTTTTGGAGTTGAAGCAGGAGAATATGTCAGTTGCAGAATACGCCGCCAAATTTAACGAACTCGCGAGATTTGCTCCACATCAGGTGGACACTGAGGTGCGAAAGGCGCGAAGGTTCAAAAATGGACTGAAGCCCACGATATATAGCAAGGTAGCTGTGTTGCAGATTAAGACATTTGCGGCTCTGTTGGAAAAAGCAATCATCGCAGAAGGAGGAAGTGAAGTTGTGTCAAAGTATCATCAAGAAAAGAAGAAGAAAATGGATGAAGTTGGTAGCAGTGGAGGAAGTAATTCTACTAAGCTTAAGTGGAAGAACAATAATGAATCTGGAGATAAGTCAGGAGATAATAGAAAGAGAGGTGAGCCATGTGCCAAATGCGATAAAAAGTATCCAGGAGAATGTTTAAAGGGAAAAGGAGTGTGTTTTAACTGTGGACAAGAGGGACATATTTCTCCAAATTGTCCAAGTCCAAAAAGGATATCAGGTTGTTTTTTATGCGGATCGCTAGAACATCAAATTCATAACTGTCCAAAGAAGAATGTAGAAAGAGGAAGCAACAATAAAGGAAAAAGCAGTGGAACACTGGCGATCAAAGGACCAGCTCAACCAGGAAGGCCGACAGCGCGTACATTCAATATGACGGCTCAAGATGCAGTAGTTGTTCAGGAAGTGGCCACAGGTAACAATTTCGTTCAAAAATGTAAATTTCGCGAGTAATCTTAGTTAGATATTGCGGTGAATTATTTTTCTTATATAGACTCAACTCACGGGTGAGAATATAAGGCACAAATTAATATTGTGTTGATAAAATGAAATGATGCTACAACTTTAAAAGATTGTAGAGAATAAGAAAGCGGTGATTCCGAGGACGGAATCCTTTTTAAGGAGGGGTGAATGTAATAACCCGGGATTTTGAATAATCCAAAATTTGCGAATAATATTTTTTTATTTAATATTGACATTGACTGTTAATATTGGACGGTGTATCTGTGATACGAGTCTCGAGTAATGGTCAATATGTGTATTGACTGATAGAATTAGAGTAGAGTTGTGCTTAACTGATTTTAAAAAAAAAACCCTAACCCTAGTCGGATAAGGATTCGATAGAAAATACAATTAAAATAATTATATTGTTGAATATGTGTTTGTACTGTACGGATTTAATGACCGTTAATTGACTGGATTAAGTTTAAATTTTGTAAACCCTAATAAGGGATTAGAAACCCTAATCTCATATATAAAAACCCTAATGTGCTGTTAGAAACCCTAATTTCAAAACTGAGAATTGTAAACCTTAAATTAGGAAACTCTAATCCTAATGGGTAAGTCTACTGTGTTTATTAAACTTAAATATGATTAGAAAGCCCTAATTATATTTTTAGTATATTAATTTCTATTTTAGAAACCCTAATTATATTTTAGAAATTCTTTTTTCTAATTAAACCCTAAATTTGAAAATTATGGGAACTAGAATTTTTAAAACATAAGGGTTAGGACCTTAGGGTCAAACCCTAAGGGTTAAACCCTAAGGGTTTGGAGAATGTCAAGAATACCATTTTAATGTATTTTGCAAATGACAATAATACCCTTTTTATATATTTAGTGAGTTAACTTGTAGAATTGGTAAAACCTTTAGTTGTTGAACTACTAACTTGACTTTGTGGCACAAAACATCAGCCAAATTCGTCCATATCATCAGATCTAACAACTCATGTCATTATATAAGAGAATTGGAGAGAGAAAATTCATAAAACTTAGTCATTTTCAACCTAGCTCTCACCAAACCCATTTTCTCTCAAAACCTTCGAAATTATCAACAAAACCAGTCACATATATAGCCCCTAGATCAACCAATAACAGATTGGAGGATTAAGATCAAGAATTGGAAGGTAGAAGGTATAAATCAAATTTTTATTTTTGATCCAAGTTGCTAAGAAAACTTTGTGTTTATGTGTTTAGAATGTTGCTATTGGATGTTTTATGAAGATCTATGATGATCTATCATGAATCCATAGCATCAAAATGCGTTAAAAATGTTAATTTTCAAAACTGCCAAGAACAACTTCTGTGGTCTGACAAGCAAACGTCAGGCGCCACAGATTCTTGTTCGTTGGTTATTTTTAATGTTTTATATGTTGTGTATATAGCCTGCTATGTTGGATTTAATCTGTAAGTGGTATTACAACTAAATGATGTCTAGATTGCAAGTTATTTAAGGTCAAAGACTGTTGACCGACCATGACCTGGTCAAAATCTGGGCAGCCCAGAATTGTTTAAACTGTGTCTGACAATGTTTTGTAATGAGCATATCTATCAGTAATAATGTGATTTGCTGATGTTTTTGTAACCCAATTGTATCCTGTAATGTGTACTTCAGATCTAGACCTTTAGATTGCTTAAATAACAAACATGTGGGATTATATGAACGATCAAACCATGCCTCTTGATCACAATGTAAAATTCTGGAAAACCCAGAAATGGGATAAACGTGTTTTCTGACAACCTTTGACCGGATTAAATCTGGTTGTTGTGTTGTTTTTGTATCTAATATGTTCCCTTGTATATGTTCCTTGACACATGTACTTGATAATTGAATCATTATACAACATGTATCACGATCAGATCATAGACTAAATTGAGCGTGAAAGTGTCAACTCGACACTGTTTGGGTTTCTGGGTTTCCCAGAAAACCCAGATGCGATCTGACAATGACTTTGAGAGGCTGGATCTACTTGTTTAGTTGTTGTATGAGCAAGATGTTAGTTGATGATTGTAGTGTTACATAAACATTACACGATCACACTTCAATCTATTCCAGAAGCTGATTATGTTGAAGATTAAACGCGTTCAAAGTAGTAGCCTTAAACACTGACTTTGTCAGTGTTCTGGAGTCCAAGAACACCAATAGCGACAGAATGTGTAGCTATAGGACATTAGCGACGGATTAATTAATTTATTTTCTGATTTTTTCGGTAATTAATTAAAAATAGAAAATAAATTATAAA
The DNA here is from genome assembly GCA_020205505.1 of Panax japonicus. Taxonomy (NCBI): domain Eukaryota; kingdom Viridiplantae; phylum Streptophyta; class Magnoliopsida; order Apiales; family Araliaceae; genus Panax; species Panax japonicus. The sequence goes on along the minus strand of JAINUV010000253.1, from coordinate 137,184 downwards.
AATTACCAAAAATAGTTTTAAAAATTATTTTAAATTATAAAAAATAATTTTTGACCAATTGGAATATTTTTCTTTAATATTTATAATTATTTAAATATTAAAAGTATTTAATTTATTTAATTAGTATATTAAATAAATTAGAGAAAAATGATTTAATATTATAAAAAATCATTTTAAATAAGAAAAATGTATTTAAAAGTATTTTGAGTTATAAAATGTAACTTTTAATATTTTTGGAGAATTTTCATTAATAATTTAATATTATTGATATTAGATTTATTTGATTATTAAATTAAATAAATAAGATAAAATGATTTTAATGATTTAAAAATCATTTTAATTGAGAATAAAGTATTAGAAAATATTTTAAATTATAAAATATAATTTTCAATATTTTTGGAGAATTCTCATTAATAAATTAATATTAATGATGCTAGATTTATTTAATAGTTATATTTAATAAAAAAATTAAAAATAGTTTTATTGATTTAAAAATCATTTAAAAATGAGAAAAATGATTTAAAAATATTTTATATTATATTTAATGACTTTTAATATTTAGATAATTATTTCATTAATATTTATATATTAATGATGATGATTTAAAAATGATTTTAAATACTTTAAAAATCATTTAAGTGGAATACTGTTGATTTAAAAATATTTTAAGTTATTAATAATAACTTTAATATTTTGATAAGTATGTTATTAATATTTGGATATTATTAAATATTAATAATGACATGATTAATTGATAATTAAATCATTTAAAAATGTTTCTGATATTTGGAAAATTATTTTAAATTATAATAATTGCCTGATAATTATTAAAAGCTTCCGAAAAATATTATTATTGATAATTGACTTATCTGAATTAATATTGAAGCTTAGAGACCAAGTGTAATAGACATATAACTGTGTTAATTGTCAGATAGAGTGACCAGAACACCGAGAACGGACCGAAGTCCAACCAGACCGAAATAGTTAGACTTGTTAAGTGTTTATATAGGTTATATATCGGTTGCAGAATACGCCGTCAAATTTAAAGAACTCGCGAGATTTGCTCCACATCAGGTGGACACTGAGGTGCGAAAGGCGCGAAGGTTCAAAAATGGACTGAAGCCCACGATATATAGCAAGGTAGCTATGTTGCAGATTAAGACATTTGCGGCTCTGTTGGAAAAAGAAATCATGGCAGAAGGAGGAAGTGAAGTTGTGTCAAAGTATCATCAAGAAAAGAAGAAGAAAATGAATGAAGGAGGTAGTAGTGGAGGAAGTAATTCAACTAAGCGTAAGTAGAAGAACAATAATGAATCTGGAGATAAGTCAGGAGATAATAGAAAGAGAGGTGAGCCATGTGCCAAATGCGATAAAAAGCATCCAGGAAAATGTTTAAAGGGAAAAGGAGTGTGTTTTAACTGTGGACAAGAGGGACATATTTCTCCAAATTGTCCAAGTCCAAAAAGGATATCAGGTTGTTTTTTATGCGGATCGCTAGAACATCAAATTCGTAACTGTCCAAAGAAGAATGTAGAAAGAGGAAGCAACAATAAAGGAAACAGCAGTGGAACACTGGCGATCAAAGGACCAGCTCAACCAGGAAGGCCGACAGCTCGTACATTCAATATAACGGCTCAAGATGCAGTAGTTGTTCAGGAAGTGGCCACAGGTAACAATTTCGTTCAAAAATGTAAATTTCGCGAGTAATCTTAGTTAGATATTGCGGTGAATTATTTTTCTTATATAGACTCAACTCACGGGTGAGAATATAAGACACAAATTAATATTGTGTTGATAAAATGAATTGATGCTACAACTTTAAAAGATTGTAGAGAATAAGAAAGCGGTGATTCCGAGGACGAAATCCTTTTTAAGGAGGGGTGAATGTAATAACCCGGGATTTTGAATAATCCAAAATTTGCGAATAATTTTTTTTTTATTTAATATTGACATTGACTGTTAATATTGCACGGTGTATCTGTGATACGAGTCTCGAGTAATGGTCAATATGTGTATTGACTGATAGAATTAGAGTAGAGTTGTGCTTAACTGATTTTAAAAAAAAAACCCTAACCCTAGTCGGATAAGGATTCGATAGAAAATACAATTAAAATAATTATACTGTTGAATATGTGTTTGTACTGTACGGATTTAATAACTGTTGATTGACTGGATTAAGTTTAAATTTTGTAAACCCTAATAAGGGATTAGAAACCCTAATCTCATATATAAAAACCCTAATGTGCTGTTAGAAACCCTAATTTCAAAACTGAGAATTGTAAACCTTAAATTAGGAAACCCTAATTGTGACGCCCCCAAAATTAGGTATACATCACCCATCTTGAGTCGTCAGATACATGGTACAGAATTCAAATACAACTTACTAATACCACTGTCGTTCATAATACGACAAAATACAACTGTGAGTTTGAATACAATAATTGTCTACTAGAGATCATACAAACTCAAAAGGAGTCCTCAATACAATTATTGTCACACTATTTAACAGAATAATGAGGACAACTAATACTATTCTCTGGTCCATCACTCCGCTCCCCGACTCGTCCCAGCTATATTCTCAGTTCCTGAAGAGAACAGTGAAAGAAAGGGTGAGCTCAACTAGCCCAGTAAGAAATATTATGACTAAGATAATGCAGAATAAATTATCATTAGCCTTCAACAGTGTTAAACTGATAAAATATAATAAACATCAAGTTTAACTGCAGCGGAACCAGCAATCCATTAAAAGAGTCAAGTAGAAAATAAAAACTACTATCTTTTATGATTTAAAAGGTTTTTCATCATCGTTATGGCTGAGACTCAGCTTAATAAATATTCCACATCATCGAATCACCCTCGCACCACGGCCAAGGATATTCTTTAGTATCACGACCACAATTATTCATGCACTACGGCCAAGAATATTTGTGTATTCATTAGTGGTCATGATCATGCCAACAACTGTCCATCAATGCACTACGGGCCAATGAGGATTTTTAATTTTTACATCACTTGTAATATTACGGTCATGATTACACCGAATAATCCCTGGTCATAATCATACCAAGTCCATCTATGCACTACAGGCCACAGATAACTTTCAACAAAATATAAACATGAGGATGATGACAATGATATAATCATTCAATAAAACAAGTTCAAGAATTATTTTATCCAGAAATTATTAACGTCCAAATTGTCAACACGATACTGTTTTGTGGTGTAAAATTCAAGAATGATCAGAAGAATATTTTCATGAAAGGATACTGGATGAAGCGCAAATATCAAGGATATTCTACTAATTTCATGGAGTATAGAAGTTAAAGTTTTAACCAACTGAGTATAATAAAGAATGAAATAACAAAAGAAATCACCATGCATGCGATACACCGCACAGGCAGGTTATTCCAACAGAATAATAAATAACGGAACCAAGTCAGTTGAAATTCACACCGACAGGATGTTCCAACAGAATAATAAAGACGGAACCAGATCCGTTGTAAAACACACAGATAGGATATTCCAACAGAATAATAATAAAGACGGAACCAGATCCGGTGTAAAACACACAGATAGGATATTCCAACAGAATAATAAAGACGGAACCAGGTCCGGTGTAAAACACACAGACAGGATGTTCCAACAGAATAATAGAAGAATGTCACCAAGTATAGGGTAAACCGCGTATACAGGTTATTCCGACAGAATAATAAGAAATGGAATAACATAAGGATTTCACCAAGTATAGGGTACACCGCGTATACAGGTCATGTATAGGGTATGCCACTTTTACAGGTTATTCCAACAGAATAACAAAGAATGGAATAACATAAGTTCTCTTCAAGAAGAAAGAATAACACCCCTTACCGTATTAGGAGATTGAATACTGCAGTAGTGTAGTAACCGAATACTCTTCTTCTTTCTCTATTACTCTCTCTATACTTTCTCTCTCTATAGCTTGAACGAATTCGTGAAAAATAATGAAGCCCTAGGCCTCTATTTATAGAAGATTTATTACTATTTACGAAAGTATTTACTATTTACGAAGGTAATTACTATTGACGAAGGTAATTACTATTTACGAAGGTAATTACTATTTACGAAGGTAATTACTATTTATGAAAGAGACTCTTAGATGATGACATATGGCCCCCCATAAATAATTAAACTTACCACAAACGTCTAATAATAGACTCTTTATATACATCAAGGATTGAATAAAAATTACCAGAAATTATTTTATTATTTTTTTTAATCAACAATTATTAATCATTTATAACTTGTCGTCTCAATTATTGTTTAGATAATATAACATATTATACAGATGATACTGTGATAATAATTGAATCAATAATATAAGAGATATGATGCAGCAATTACTGTAGCAATAATTGAGTATAGCTGAGTGACTTCTCACGTAAGCATCAATAATCAATACCGTGTGCTACTATGCAACAACGCATATTACTGTACTTTTACTACCGAGTAGTTCAACAGTTTTAACGGTAACACCTCCGCCGTTATTTTATAGAAAGATAATTTTGTCGTTTTTTAACTACAACAATACTTCCGTTGTGGGGTCCACCAATGATTGTGCCGTCGTACGAATATTCCCCGACCAAACGAATATTTTATAACAACTTGCGTACTTTGCAAAATTTATAAATATTATCCACAACTATATATTTTATCAAATTTATTCCATAATATTCAAAAATAATAATTATGAAAATTCATCTTTATTTATAAAAACTGGGGTCTTACAACCTCCCCTTCTTATGAAATTTCGCCCTCGAAATTAGGGTACGTACCTGGTATGTCAAAGAGGTAAGGATACCTTGATTTCATTTCAGATTCTAACTCCCAAGTCATTTCCTCAACATCGTGGTTTCTCCACAAAACTTTGACTTGAGGTATAACCTTGGAGCGTAGAATATGTTCCTTCTTATCCAAGATTTGAACAGGAATCTCTTCATACGTCAAATCTTCCGCTATTTCGTCCGGTTCTAACTCAATAATGTGGTTCGGGTCTTTCACATATTTTCGTAACATGGATATGTGAAAAACGTTATGAACACGAGACATACTTGGCGGTAGAGCGAGTCTATAGGCCACAGTTCCTATTCGATCGAGGATTAAAAATGGACCGATGAATCGAGGATTGAGTTTTCCTCTCTTTCCAAATCTTGTAACTCCTTTCCATGGAGTAACACGTAACAACACACGATCTCCTATATTGAATTCCACGTCCTTTCGATGAAGATCAACATAACTCTTTTGTCGACTTTGTGAGGTTTTTATACGTTGTCGGATCGTTTGAATCTTTTCCGTAGTCATACGTACCAACTCCGGTCCCAACAACGTTGCTTCACCCACCTCATCCCAGCATACTGGAGAACGACACTTTCTTCCATACAACGCTTCGAATGGAGCCATGCCAATACTTGCTTGATAACTGTTGTTGTAGGAAAACTCCACCAATGGTAAGAACTTGTCCCAACTTCCCTTGAAATTAATGACACAGAGTCTTAATAGATCTTCAAGAGTTTGAATAGTTCTCTCCGACTGTCCGTCCGTCTGAGGATGATATGCCGAGCTAAATCGTAAGTCTGTGCCCATAGCTTTTTGCAAACTAACCCAAAATCGTGAAGTAAATCTTGGGTCTCGATCAGAAACTATGGATACCGGCATACCATGCAGTCTTACAATCTCGTTTATATACATACGAGCAAGACGTTCAAGTGTATAAGTTTCTCGTATCGGTAAGAAATGAGCAGACTTGGTCAATCTATCAACAATAACCCAAATCGCATCTATGCCTTGAGAAACCTTAGGAAGACCGGTAACAAAATCCATGGTAATGTGCTCCCACTTCCATTCTGGAATTTCAAGTGGTTGCAATGGACCTTTTGGTACTTGATGCTCCGCTTTAACTCGTTGAAAAGTTAGACACCTTGAGATAAACAACGCTATCTCTCTCTTCATATTGCTCCACCAAAATGTATGACGAATATCATGATACATTTTGGTACTCCCAGGATGGATTGCAAATGGTGTATTGTGCGCCTCCAGCATGATTTTATACTTTAAATCAGGGTCGTTAGGAACACAAAGTCTGGAGTTGACTCGAAGTATTCCTTCTTCATCGATTCTTGCTTCCGGCATAGCACCCTCTTGCACTTTCTTCCTCATACGCATCAGCTCCAGGTCTGTAGCTTGAGCATCTTTAACTTTATCGATTAAAGTCGGTTCTACTCGTATATTCGCCATCGTCACATGCGTCCCTGGAGTCTTTAACATTATCTCCATCCTTTGCAAGTCACACAAAATGGGCCCTTGCGTTGACAATATCGCACTCGTACTTGCATGTGATCTTCTACTCAATGCGTCAGCTACCACGTTTGCTTTTCCAGGATGGTATTGGATGGTATAATCATAATCTTTCAACAGTTCAAGCCAACGTCGTTGTCGCATGTTGAGTTCCTTTTGAGTGAAGAAATATTTGAGGCTTTTATGATCCGTAAAGCTCTCCACTTTCTCCCCATACAAGTAATGCCTCCAAATTTTAAGTGCAAAAACAACAGCTGCTAACTCTAGATCATGAGTAGGATAATTCTTCTCATATTCTTTGAGTTGTCGCGAGGCATATGCTATGACTTTTCCATGTTGCATGAGAACACATCCCAGCCCTTTGCCCGAAGCATCACTGTAGATGACAAATCCCTCCGAGCCAGATGGTATTGTTAGAACAGGTGCTGAAATGAGTCTCCTCTTGAGTTCTTGAAAACTCTTCTCACATTCTTCGCTCCAACCGAACTTTGTATCTTTCCGAGTCAGCTGAGTCAATGGAGTAGCGATTCGAGAAAATCCTTCCACGAATCTCCGATAATAACCAGCTAAACCGAGAAAGCTACGTACTTCGGTCACTGATTTAGGTTGCTCCCAGCTTTGAATAGCTTCAATCTTTGCTGGGTCAACAGATATTCCATGACTTGATACCACGTGCCCAAGGAATGCTACTTCCTCAAGCCAGAACTAGCATTTCTTCAACTTGGCATAAAGCTTATATTCACGAAGCTTTTGGAGTGTCAGCCTCAAGTGTTGCTCATGATCTTCACGGCTTTTGGAATAAATAAGGATGTCATCAATAAAGACGACCACAAAGTGATCCAAATATTCCTTGAATACTCGGTTCATCATATCCATCAAGGCAGCAGGAGCATTAGTCAATCCAAAGGACATGACTAGGAATTCATAATGCCCGTACCGAGTTCTGAAAGCCGTCTTTGGAATGTCATCGGTTCTAATCTTCAATTGGTGATACCCGGAATGAAGATCAATCTTTGAAAAGAATTTGGCTCCTTGCAACTGGTCAAACAAGTCATCAATACGTGGCAATGGATACCTATTTTTGATGGTGACATGATTTAACTCCCGATAATCAATACAAAGTCGCATACTCCCATCTTTCTTCTTCACGAATAGAACAGGAGCACCCCAAGGAGAAGTACTAGGACGAATAAAGCCAATGTCTAACAATTCCTGCAGTTGGGTTTTTAACTCCTGAAGTTCAATAGGAGCCATTCGATATGGGGCTTTAGAAATGGGTTTTGTACCGGGTTCAAGGTCGATACAAAATTCAATCTCACGCTCTGGGGGTAGGCCAGGAAGTTCTTCGGGGAATACGTCAGGAAATTCATTAACAATAGAAATATCGTTCAGAACTGACGTATTTTTGTTTAAATCTGTGACATGAGCTAAGAAAGCTTGACATCCGTTTTTCAATAAATGAATAGCTTTATGGCTTAAGATGACCGTGATTGATTTTAATGGTTTGGTCGCTTGAATTCGCATAATAGGTTGATTAGAAATATGAAAGCTAACCACCTTATAGAAACAATCAATTTTTGCATGATGAGTAGTTAACCAATCAATCCCTAGAATCACGTCAAATGTAAGTATTTTAAATGAAATAAGATCTACAGGTAATGTGAGGGTACCGATTTGAACCAAACAAGACTTATAAATAGTGGATGTAATGAAAGTTTCTCCCAATGGAGTTTCCACAGATAAGTCAAAGTCTAATTTCTCTGGAGTCAAATTTAATCGATGAGCGCAAGTAGGAGAAATAAAAGAATGGGTAGAACCGGTATCAAATAAAGTATAGACTTCGTTAGAGTTTATGATAAGCTTACCCGTGATGACCTCATTCGGGTTCCTTGCTTTTTGGGAAGTCACAATAAGCGCTCTCCCTTGCACTACCGGCTTTGACCTTTCTGGGACGGCCTTTGGTGCCTCCATCCTAGCTGAATTTGTCTTTGGTAAACGACAAAATCGGGCTAAGTGACCTTCTCTTCCACAATTATAACATGCTTTGGACGGCATCGCGCAATTTGGATTGATGTGTCCCTCCCCTCCGCATTTGAAGCATATGATAGGTGGTCTTTCTCCTTCCTTAACAACGGGTGCTGGTGCTGACGTCTTTCCATCATTGTTGAATCTCCTCTTCTTGAAATGTCCATTCTTATTGTTTTGGCCTTGATTACCACCGAAGTGGTTACCATTTCTGTCTTGTTGATTCCCTCCACGCTTGTTGTCACCGCTTCGATGACCACTCTCGCTGGTATTATAATTTTGCCGGCTGCTCTCTTTTAGTTGAGTTGACTCGTTATCTCGCTCCACTAACTGAGCCCTATTTACAACATCTGAATACAAACACAGTTTATGAGAAATAAGATGTTGACGTATCTCCGGCTTCAAACCTCTTAAAAACATTAGCGCCATTCTCTCTTCATTATCCACCAAGTGGGACGAAAACCGTGATAATTCTGCAAATTTTGCCTCGTATTGCGACATGGTCATATTATTTTGTTCCAACTTAATAAACTCCACCTCCTTCATGTGGCGAATACTTTCGGGAAAGTATTTGTCATTGAACAGCTCCTGGAACTTCTCCCAAGATATCTTCAGTACAGCAGGTTGAGTACGTTTTACCGATTCCCACCAATAATCTGCCTCTCCGCGCAACATAAAGGCGGCAAAGGGAACCTTTTGCTCCTCGGAGCATCCCAAGACATCAAATATCTTGGTCATCTGCTTTATCCATGTTTCCGCCATAAGTGGTTTTGGCTCTCCCTTAAACTCCGGTGGTCCCAACTCCTTGAACTGTTTAGCGGTGACCGCCCGAGAGTTTCCCGTGTTTCCATCTACGTTTTGGACAGGAGTTGCTCTCGCCTGCTGTTGCATGAATTGCATAAAACCTCTGAACATTTGATCATTCGTCATTTGGTCAGTGTTGTTATTTGCATGAGGATTTTCGCCTTCCTGATGCACATTATCCTGATTATTTATATGTGGTGAATCAACGATCGCCTGTGCTCCATTGTTATTCTCAACATTCTCAGATGTCATTTTCAGATACTGCCACAAAATAAAAGGTTAATTGACATGTAACATATTATCCCTATATTCTGACCGACCAATAAAATAGCACATAAACTTAGGTAGGTCATACTAGCGAAGGAATTCCCCGTCTCTCCCCTCCTAGTACTATTCTCACATCTTAGCCAGGGATCATATCCCTAAGCTCTGATACCAACTGTGACGCCCCCAAAATTAGGTATACATCACCCATCTTGAGTCGTCAGATACATGGTACAGAATTCAAATACAACTTACTAATACCACTGTCGTGCATAATACGACAAAATACAACTGTGAGTTTGAATACAATAATTGTCTACTAGAGATCATACAAACTCAAAAGGAGTCCTCAATTCAATTATTGTCACACTATTTAACAGAATAATGAGGACAACTAATACTATTCTCTGGTCCATCACTCCGCTCCCCGACTCGTCCCAGCTATATTCTCATTTCCTGAAGAGAACAGTGAAAGAAAGGGTGTGCTCAACTAGCCCAGTAAGAAATATTATGACTAAGATAATGCAGAATAAATTATCATTAGCCTTCAACAGTGTTAAACTGATAAAATATAATAAACATCAAGTTTAACTGCAGCGGAACCAGCAATCCATTAAAAGAGTCAAGTAGAAAATAAAAACTACTATCTTTTATGATTTAAAAGGTTTTTCATCATCGTTATGGCTGAGACTCAGCTTAATAAATATTCCACATCATCGAATCACCCCCACACCACGGCCAAGGATATTCTTTAGTATCACGACCACAATTATTCATGCACTACGGCCAAGAATATTTGTGTATTCATTAGTGGTCATGATCATGCCAACAATTGTCCATCAATGCACTACGGGCCAATGAGGATTTTTAATTTTTACATCACTTGTAATATTACGGTCATGATTACACTGAATAATCCCTGGTCATAATCATACCAAGTCCATCTATGCACTACAGGCCACAGATGACTTTCAACAAAATATAAACATGAGGATGATGACAATGATATAATCATTCAATAAAACAAGTTCAAGAATTATTTTATCCAGAAATTATTAACGTCCAAATTGTCAACACGATACTGTTTTGTGGTGTAAAATTCAAGAATGATCAGAAGAATATTTTCATGAAAGGATACTGGATGAAGCGCAAATATCAAGGATATTCTACTAATTTCATGGAGTATAGAAGTTAAAGTTTTAACCAACTGAGTATAATAAAGAATGAAATAACAAAAGAAATCACCATGCATGCGATACACCGCACAGGCAGGTTATTCCAACAGAATAATAAATAACGGAACCAAGTCAGGTGAAATTCACACCGACAGGATGTTCCAACAGAATAATAAAGACGGAACCAGATCCGGTGTAAAACACACAGATAGGATATTCCAACATAATAATAATAAAGACGGAACCAGATCCGGTGTAAAACACACAGATAGGATATTCCAACAGAATAATAAAGACGGAACCAGGTCCGGTGTAAAACACACAGACAGGATGTTCCAACAGAATAATAGAAGGATGTCACCAAGTATAGGGTAAACCGCGTATACAGGTTATTCCGACAGAATAATAAGAAATGGAATAACATAAGGATTTCACCAAGTATAGGGTACACCGCGTATACAGGTCATGTATAGGGTATGCCACTTTTATAGGTTATTCCAACAGAATAACAAAGAATGGAATAACATAAGTTCTCTTCAAGAAGAAAGAATAACACCCCTTACCGTATTAGGAGATTGAATACTGCAATAGTGTAGTAACCGAATACTCTTCTTCTTTCTCTATTACTCTCTCTATACTTTCTCTCTCTATAGCTTGAACGAATTCGTGAAAAATAATGAAGCCCTAGGCCTCTATTTATAGAAGATTTATTACTATTTACGAAAGTATTTACTATTTACGAAGGTAATTACTATTGACGAAGGTAATTACTATTGACGAAGGTAATTACTATTTACGAAGGTAATTACTATTTACGAAGGTAATTACTATTTATGAAAGAGACTCTTAGATGATGACATATGGCCCCCATAAATAATTAAACTTACCACAAACGTCTAATAATAGACTCTTTATATACATCAAGGATTGAATAAAAATTACCAGAAATTATTTTATTATTTTTTTTTAATCAACAATTATTAATCATTTATAACTTGTCGTCTCAATTATTGTTTAGATAATATAACATATTATACAGATGATACTGTGACAATAATTGAATCAATAATATAAGAGATATGATGCAGCAATTACTGTAGCAATAATTGAGTATAGCTGAGTGACTTCTCACGTAAGCATCAATAATCAATACCGTGTGCTACTATGCAACAACGCGTATTACTGTACTTTTATTACCGAGTAGTTCAACAGTTTTAACGGTAACACCTCCGCCGTTATTTTATAGAAAGATAATTTTGTCGTTTTCTAACTACAACAATACTTCCGTTGTAGGGTCCACCAATGATTGTGCCGTCGTACGAATATTCCCCGACAAAAAGAATATTCCCCGACCAAACGAATATTTTATAACAACTTGCGTACTTTGCAAAATTTATAAATATTACCCACAACTATATATTTTATCAAATTTATTCCATAATATTCAAAAATAATAATTATGAAAATTCATCTTTATTTATAAAAACTGGGGTCTTACACTAATCCTAATGGGTAAGTCTACTGTGTTTATTAAACTTAAATATGATTAGAAAGCCCTAATTATATTTTTAGTATATTAATTTTTGTGACAACCCGATAATTTAGACAATTTATTAAAATCTTAAATGATTGATTTAAGGTCAAATAATAGACCTAGACAGAAAATAAGTGTACGCGTTTGATATTATTAGGGTGAAATTTTGATGATTTCAAAATTTTGTGGAGGATATAGGTGAATTATTCAAGATTAAGGATTTATGTGACTATGTTCTGTGAATATGGTTATGTATGTGTACTGACTGTGGTTAAGGGTCAAGGGTTGACCAGATTAATTATATATGTGTCAAACCCTAATTATATATTAAGAACTTTAACGTTCGGTTAGAAAAGCCTAATGAATTACCTGAAACCCGAATTGATTATTAGAAAACCATAATACCCGATCTGGAAACCCTAATTTTAGATTTCGGTAATTTGAAACCCTAAATCGGGAATTTAATAGCGTAAGTATAAATAATTATAGGATTAATTAGGGTTAATTTTGTTAATTTAGTAATTTAATGTTAATTAGGATATATTAATCCTAATTTTAAAGTTAAGTAATTAAAAAACCCTAATCTAATTACGAAATTTAATTTCTAATTTAGAAAATTTATTTTCTATTAGAAACCCTAATATTGTGGGATTGAAAACCCTAATTTCCAATTTTTGAACCCTAATTGTACAGTGGTGGATTTAATTGCTATATTAGCAATGTTAATTAGGAAATATAAATCCTAATTGACAAGTTATTAGACACCCTAATTTAATTAGGAAAGCTAATTTCTAAAATTGAAATATTATTTTTCTATTTAAAACCCTAATATGTGGTTTTGAAACTTAATGTACAATTTTGACCCTAAGTGCTTAATTAGCGATTTTAATTAGGATAAATTAGTCCTAATTGGCAAAGATTGTTGTGTAATTAGGAAATTATAATATAATTAGGAAGCCCTAATTATAATTTAGAAATCATGATTTTCTATTTTATAATTTAACTAGAAAATCTTAGAAATCCAAGTTGCTAAATTTTTCTAAGGGTTAAACCCTAAACCCTAAATACTCCAAACCCTAAATCCTAAGGGTTTATAACAAATGACCAAACTAGAATTAAAATGGTGGAGAAAATGGCTATTTTGCCCTTATGTCACATTTTTTTAATTATTAGCTTGCAATTTTGGCCAAGAAATTGAGTTGGTGAACAACCCTAGCTCTAACCTAGCCCTAGCATGTGACTAAAAACAACACATCAGCCTATATTGCCAGCCAATTGATCAAATACATTGCACTGGTTGAGTATTTAAAGAATTAGAGAGAGAAAGTTGATTATTTTGCTTATTGTTCACCGAAACTCTCACCATCTCTCCTCCATACAAGACCTCCGAAAATTTGAAGTAGATCAGTCCTTATTCAAGTTCTTAAAACACCAAGAACAAATCTTGTGGATCAGATTGTAGATCAAAGCCTTAAAAGGTATAAAAGCTCTAAGTTTTGCAATCCTTTGACCTTATGTTATTTTAAGTTAGTTGTTGGTTAAATATGTGTTATAAGGTATCAATTAGAGATCTGGGTTGTTGGATCATAGATCCATAACATCAAAGTGCTCGGATCTAACTTTTTAAGAAATCTGGAAATGATGAAAAAAATGGCCTGGCAGTCTAAAGTCAGAGGCCTTAGATCTTTACGTGTTAATTTTTTTTAGGTGTTTTACGTTTTGGATCTCTTCTATGACATGAGGACTCTGATCTGAAACTGATAAAATGTTCATATCATGTCTAGATCTTTAGGTATGAATGGTCAAAACCCGTTGACCGTTCATGGAAAGTTGAATCTGGGCAACCCAGAATGTTTTACAGTGGTCTGACAAGTTTATTCAAGTCAATTATCTTGCGTCTGACATGTGTTTTGGCCACGTTATTCTTTGTTTGTTGTAGTCTGGTATTTATACTACTTATTAAAGTCACCAGGAAACTTAGATCATAACTGGAATGAAAATTAATCACATTCAAAATAGCGTTGACCAACTAACTTGGTTCCATTACTGGAAAACCCAGATTCTTCATAAGCAAGTTTTCTGGTAAGGTTTGACCGGCCTACATCTTCGGTTGATGGTGTTATTTGACTAATGTAGTGTTATTATATTGTTCTATAACATTTATAATACGATCTAGTATCATAATATCACTTATAACATCATTAGAAACCGGATTAATTAAGGCTCCAAAAGAGACCCTTGAAACTGCTTGAGTTTCTGGAAAACCCAGAAACTCAAGAATAGGTCTGACATCAAGTTGGGTAGCTTAGATCTTGCACGTTAGGGATGTTATGGCTATGGGACTTGTTCATGATTGTAGTGTTACAAGCATACTATAATTATAACCGATTTTACAGCCCAGAAATCGAACAGAACCCGGATCGATTAACGGTCAAACCTCATACCTTGAACACTGACAAGAACACTCAAGAACAGCTGAAGAACACCTATAGCGACAGGTCTGTCGCTATAGGGCCCTTTAGTGACAGATTATTTTCTTTTTTTCGGAAATTAATTAAATAAATTGAAATAAATAGATTTTAATTATTAAAAATACAAAATAAATTCTGAAAAATTATTTTAAATTCTGGAAAATAGTTTTTAATTATTTTAAGTATATTTCAAAAATATTTAATATTTTTGGAATATAAATGGTATTTAATTTATTTAATGATAATATTAAATAAATGATTGAAAAATGATTTTAATACATGAAAAATCATGAAAATTAATATTATGGTATAAGAAAATATTTTAAGTTATTTTTGATGACTTTTAATATTTTGTGATGAAATTCATTAATTAATCAATATTAATGATAATTAGTTTATTTAATAGATATATTAAATAAATTATTGAAAAATAGAATTAATATTTTAAAAATCATATAAAAATGATTTAAGTGTTATAAAAATATTTTAAGTTATAAAATATAACTTTTTATATTTAGTCATGAAAATATTAATATTTTAATATTAATAGCAAGTATCGGATAATGGATTTAAGTGTTTAAAAATCAAATAATTATGATTTTAAGGTATTAAAAATACTTTGATATATTATAATTATATTATAATATTATGTAATGATTTTTATTAATATTTTATATTAAATGAATATTAATGATTAAGGAATTATGTGGAATTTAATTCATTTAAATACAGTTTTAATGATTGAAAAATGTTGATAAATGATCATAATTATCTGTAATTATTATAAGTCCTTGAAAATTATTTTGACTGCTAAGAAAATTATCTGTGATAATTGTTAAGTGTTCAGGAAGAGTTTAATTGAACTTAAACTCGATATTCGTCCGACTAGACCGTCGGGATGTTAGAATTATGTCAGGTTCAACTCAGTCTGCAATAGTTTGACCTGATATTAAGTATTATGTGTTGTAAAGACTGATAGGGTTATGTGCTATGTGTTTAGGTTATTCGGTGTGTATATATAACAGTATTATACTGTGATGATATTATTCTAATATTGGAGATCTATACTATTAATATTAGGTCTTCGGGTTAAGCGTTATAAATTGTGTTGCGGTAATCAACGGTTCAGGCAAGTTTCTTTTTACTAAACTCTACTAAGAGTATTTTATTCAAGCTTATGGTTAATCATTGCTGATTGTCACGAAAATTGTACTCTGTACATCTTGCATGTATAAGTCAGGTATGAAAGGCTGATCACCTTCATTACCAGTTGGTTCAGAAATGTTTGTTCATGTTTAATACTTTTTCAGTCAAAAGTTTCTTCATGCTAGTTCTCAATTATATTGATGAATTATAGCCAGCTTATTATTCATACTCTTCAATCATGATATATCGTTATATTGTTGTATTTAAACTTGCTGGGCAACTTTCATGCTCACCCTTGCTATATCATGATAAAATATTGCAGATAAGGCGAATGCGTTCGGATACAGGAAAAGGTTAAGGCCAAGTTCAGTTTGTGATAAAATGTGCGGCTATCTTGCAATAGATATTTTATGAATTGTGTATAAGTTAAGGTTACTCGACCTTGGGGAATAGTGTGTAATGTATAAACAATTTATGTTTATATCTTCCGCAAATAGTTATAAAAATAGTATACCGGATCCGAGGTGATTTGGGGCCCGGATTCGGGGCTGCTACAATTTCTATTTTAGAAACCCTAATTATATTTTAGAAATTTTATTTTTTTTCTAATTAAAGCCTAAATTTGAAAATTATGGGAACTAGAATTTTTAAAACCTAAGGGTTAGGACCTTAGGGTTAAACCCTAAGGGTTAAACCCTAAGGGTTTGGAGAATGTCAAGAATACCATTTTAATGTATTTTACAAATGACAATAATACCTTTTTTATATATTTAGTGAGTTAACTTGTAGAATTGGTAAAACCTTTAGTTGTTGAACTACTAACTTGACTTTGTGGCACAAAACATCAGCCAAATTCGTCCATATCATCAGATCTAACAACTCATGTCATTATATAAGAGAATTGGAGAGATAAAATTCATAAAACTTAGTCATTTTCAACCTAGCTCTCACCAAACCCATTTTCTCTCAAAACCTTCGAAATTATCAACTAGACCAGTCACATATACAGCCCCTAGATCAACCAATAACAGATTGGAGGATTAAGATCAAGAATTGGAAGCTAGAAGGTATAAATCAAATTTTTATTTTTGATCCAAGTTGCTAAGAAAATCTTTGTATTTATGTGTTTAGAATATTGCTATTGGGTGTTTTATGAAGATCTATGATGATCTATCATGAATCCATGGCATCAAAATGCGTTAAAAATGTTAATTTTCAAAACTGCCAAGAACAACTTCTGTGGTCTGACAAGCAAATGTCAGGCGCCACAGATTCTTGTTCGTTGGTTATTTTTAATGTTTTATATGTTGTGTATATAGCCTGCTATGTTGGATTTAATCTGCAAGTGGTATTACAACTAAATGATGTCTAGATTGCAAGTTATTTAAGGTCAAAGACTGTTGACAGGCCATGACCTGATCAAAATCTGGGCAGCCCAGAATTGTTTAAACTGTGTCTGACAATGTTTTGTAATGAGCATATCTGTCAGTAATAATGTGATTTGCTGATGTTTTTGTAACCCAATTGTATCCTGTAATGTGTACTTCAGATCTAGACCTTTAGATCGCTTAAATAACAAACATGTGGGATTATATGAACGGTCAAACCATGCCTCTTGATCACAATGTAAAATTCTGGAAAACCCAGAAATGGGATAAACGTATTTTCTTACAACCTTTGACCGGATTAAATCTTGTTGTTGTGTTGTTTTTGTATCTAATTTGTTCCCTTATATATGTTCCTTGACACATGTACTTGATAATTGAATCATTATACAACATGTATCACGATCAGATCATAGACTAAATTGAGCGTGAAAGTGTCAACTCAACACTGTCTGGGTTTCTGGGTTTCCCAGAAAACCCAGATGCGATCTGACAACGACTTTAAGAGGTTGGATCTACTTGTTTAGTTGTTGTATGAGCAAGATGTTAGTTGATGATTGTAGTGTTACATAAACATTACACGATCACACTTCAATCTATTCCAGAAGCTGATTATATTGAAGATTAAACACGGTCAAAGTAGTAGCCTTAAACACTGACTTTGTCAGTGTTCTGGAGGCCAAGAACACCTATAGCGACAGAATGTGTAGCTATAGGTCATTAGCGACGGATTAATTTATTTATTTTCTTATTTTTCCGATAATTAATTAAAAATAGAAAATAAATTATAAAAATTACCAAAAATAGTTTTAAAAATTATTTTAAATTATGAAAAATAATTTTTGACCAATTGGAATATTTTTCTTTAATATTTATAATTATTTAAATATTAAAAGTATTTAATTTATTTAATTAGTATATTAAATAAATTAGAGAAAAATGATTTAATATTATGAAAAATCATTTTAAATAACAAAAATGTATTTAAAAATATTTTGAGTTATAAAATGTAACTTTTAATATTTTTGGAGAATTTTTATTAATAATTTAAGATTAATGATATTAGATTTATTTGATTATTAAATTAAATAAATAAGATAAAAATGATTTTAATGATTTAAAAATTATTTTAATTGAGAATAAAGTATAAGAAAATATTTTAAATTATAAAATATAATTTTCAATATTTTTGGAGAATTCTCATTAATAAATTAATATTAATGATGCTAGATTTATTTAATAGTTATATTTAATAAATAAATTAAAATAGTTTTATTGATTTAAAAATCATTTAAAAATGAGAAAAATGATTTAAAAAATTTTATGTTATATTTAAAGACTTTTAATATTTAGATAATAATTTCATTAATATTGATGATGATTTAAAAATGATTTTAAATACTTTAAAAATCATTTAAGTGGAATATTGTTGATTTAAAAATATTTTAAGTTATTAATAATAACTTTAATATTTTGACAAGTATGTTATTAATATTTGGATATTATTAAATATTAATAATTGCTTGATAATTATTAAAAGCTTCCGAAAAATATTATTATTGATAATTGACTTATCTGAATTAATATTGAAGCTTAGAGACCAAGTGTAATAGACATATAACTGTGTTAATTGTCAGATAGGGTGACCAGAACACCGAGAACGGACCAAAGTCCAACCAGACCGAAATAGTTAGACTTGTTAAGTGTTTATATAGGTTATAAACACTGTTGTGATTATGTGCTAATGTGATTTAGGAGAAGGTTTAACTGTAAATTACAGTGATGCGTGTTGTGAATTATTGTACTAATTATGAGACCGACATTATTGATTATAGGTCTTACGAGCGCAGTTAATTATATTGTGTAGCAGTAATCAACGTGAAAGGCAAGTTTCCTAACTCAACTTGAGTTACTATTTTTCAAGCATGGTAGTGAATAATTATTGATAGTTATTCACATCTATAATGATTGTTATAATTCGTACATAGCGCAATTGAATCATGTTCTATTATTTGAACTAATTATAAATTATGTCTCAACTAATTGTTTATGCGAGACTAATATTTGTTAAAGCATGAAAGGTTCTATCCATTATGAACTGAAATGTTATTGGAAGATCTATGCCATTGATTTTGGCTAGATTAGCATTGTTATTAATTATTGAAATCCTAGTATTTCTTTGAAAGTAATCCAAACCATATTGTTGTGGTACAGACTCGTGAAGTAAAACTGAGATGAACAAATTTTATTGTCGTAAATCGACATGTGCACTATTATTGAGTATTATGCATAATATAGGGTACAAAGGAGTTGGCCACTCCAGGTACTTGCAGAAGAGTATAGTTTAGTTTTGATAACTAATTTATATTCTTGTGGTAATTTAATTTTAATAACTAAATGAATCCTCTATTAGTTCATGATCCTCTGTGATCACTCAGCATGAAATATGGGTATATCCCACATTATTGAATATTGTTACAGTATTGTTAATTAAATTAAATATTATTGAATCTTTGAAAGAATTATACTTTTTAATATCGAATAAAATAGTAGAAAGTTATTATTCAGATTGAATTATTATTTCGTTATCTCGAAATCATTTGATAATTGTTGAAACTCTATTCAATCTAGACTCTTCTATTTCTGATTCATATATCATTTATTGTATATTTTAACTTGTGGGGCAAACTTGTTGCTCACCCTTGCTAAATAAAATATTTCAGCTAGGAATGATGAGGCCAGCGGGGCTAAGCGGAATAAAGGCAAAGGCATAGTGCTGGAGTAGTTTTATATTAAGCATATTTAATATATTGTTTTGTAAACCCTTTTTGTTTATCGAAAGGGTCAAGTTTGTAATGTTAAGGTTAGTTGACCTGGGATGATGTTGTTAACTTAATAACTAATGATATGTAAGTTTATTATAATTAATGAATGGGTAGTTAGATGTTATTATATTGTGGATTGTGAGCACCAAACTCGGGGGTCAGGTAACCCGGATTTGGGGGTGTCACAGGCGATATTTAGATTCGGCGAATTATTTTGATACTACCTTAAGGTACGGATTTCGTACTTTTTCAGCAATATTCCTTTAAATTTAATTCGTTCGTTTTGTACTCGTTTAGAAATTTGGTATTGCCTCTTGGGATTATTCTTTGTTGTCAAAATTATTGAGATAGTTTCGTTTGGCGTTGTTATTTAAATTCGTATTTGTACTCTTTGGACTAGTTAATCGTGTCAACATGTTTTGGAGACTTTATTCGTTTTTACCATTGTCCGTATATTTTCGTTCACACTCGGAGTTGTTTTGATCATTGATATCTTGTAATAATTGGGTATGTTTGTATTTGATAATTTGATTTCATTTGAATATGGTCATGTAAGCCTTGTGATTTGAACCCCTTTTGGCTTACATTTTGTAGTTTGATCCTTAGGATATACTTGAGTTAATCACCTGTGGGGGTACCACATGCATGTCCTCTTGACACAAGGGCATGACACCTTCCGTGGCGGTGTGATTAGTCCAAGGCGTATCCTTTTGTATGCTCTAGGTATGAGCTTTGGCCATTTGATATATTTGTTCAGGATACGTATGGGTCGACCCGGTATTTGATTTGATTCGATTTATTTGGCGGATTAGTGATGTATGTGTCGTGCATACTATTCGATTTGAGTTGTATACATCATGATACCGATGTATTTTGTTAGCCTTTGGCTATTTGTATTTGAGCTCAGTATGAAGTTGTCACCTTACAACCATTTGATTCAGCCTCATTTGTTTGGAATTCTTTTAACTATAGTTGTCGGTTCGACGGTGTTAATCATTTGTACCTTGTCTCACCAATTTCGATATATTCATGTTTGATTAGTAGTTATAATTGTTCGTTCATTCAGTTCTTTCAGTACATATATATATTATTTATATATATGCATATTTATATCCGTACTGGGCAATTGGCTCATGCTTTGTTCTTTTTTCGGCAGGTAATCAGGGGTGATCAGGATTTATGGGATGAAAGCTACCTTTAATCCAAATGAGTAGATTAGTTTGAGACTTATTATTAGACTTGGTTTTCCTAATATTTTGTATATGGATGTTTGGGCCATTTTGGCATTTATTTTTTTTATTAGTAGAGATTATGTAAGTGTGGAGTTCCTTCTATTTAAATTGGAATATGTGACAATTAGTGTTCAATTTCATTGGAGATATTTTGAGATTTATTTGAGATTTGTATTTATTATTCTTGTGCGTGATATTCTTTTTTCTTTTGGGAAAAGGGGTGTTACAGAGTTGGTACAAAGCCGGGTTATGATCTTGTAGATTGCCTTTTAGGCTTTACCTGTGAGTTATGGGTAGACCACTAGGTAGTTATAAGATTTGTTGTGAGACCCCAGATTTTATGAATAAATATTTAATTTTCTCGAAATATTTTTTTTAAAATTATGGTGTAGATTTCATATAATGTTATAGTTGTGGGTAATATTTATAAATTTTGCAAAGTAAGCAAGTTGTTATAAAATATTCGTTTGGTCGGGGAATATTCTTTTTGTCGGGGAATATTCGTACGATGGTACAATCATTGGTGGACCCCACAACGGAATTATTGTCGGATTGAGAAAACGACAAAAATACTTTATGAAAATAACGGCGGAGGTGTTACCGTTAAAACTATTGAACTACTCGATAGTAAAAGTACAGTAATACGCGTGGTTGCATAGTAGCACACGGTATTGATTATTGATGCTTACGTGAGAAGTCACTCAGCTATACTCAATTATTGCTACAGTAATTGCTGCATCATATCTCTTATATTATTGATTCAATTATTGTCACAGTATCATCTGTATAATATGTTATATTATTTAAACAATAATTGAGACGACTAGTTATAATGATTAATAATTGTTGAAAGATTAATTATGTGTTGATTAAAAAATAAAATGATTTCTGGTAATTTTTATTCAATCCTTGATGTATATAAAGAGTCTATTATGAGACGTTGGTGATAAGTTTAATTATTTATGGGGGGCCATATGTCGTCATCTAAGAGTCTCTTTCATAAATAGTAATTACCTTCGTAAGTAGTAATTACTTTCGTAAATAATAATTACCTTTGTAAATAGTAATTACCTTCGTAAATAGTAATTACCTTCGTCAATAGTAGTTGTCCTTTCAATATTACCAAGAGTTAACTGCCTCTTCGGTGTTCCAAGGGTTAATTACCCCTTCGCAAATAGTAGTTGTCTCTTCAATATTACCAAGAGTCATTTTGACCCTTCGTTAAGACCAAGAGCCACCCTCAGTTTTTCTATAAATAGAAAGCTCATTCCTTCATTATTTCTTACGAATTCACTGAAACTCCAGAGAGAGAAACTATAGAGAGAAAGAAGAAAAGTATTCTGCTACTTCACTTTTCCAATATTCAGTTCTTCTAAGGTAGGGAATATTATTTGTTGTACTCGTAAGGGGTGTTATTCTTTCTTATTCATGAAGAGATATGTTGTTATTCCATTTCTTATTATTCTGTTGGAATAACTTGTATACGCGATCTACCTTATACTTGGTGACATTCTTCTATTATTCTGTCTTTATTTTTCTGTCGGAATATCCTGTCTGTGCTATACGCCGGACCTGGTTCCATTTTTATTATTCCGTCTTTACATTTCTGTCGGAATATCCTGTCTGTGCTATACGCCGAACCTGGTTCCATCATTTACTATTCCGTATTTATTATTCTGTTGGAACATCCTGTCGGTGTGAATTTCACCTGACCTGGTTCCGTTATTATTATTCTGCGGGAATAACCTGTTTGTGCGGTCTCTATCGCATGCATGGTGATATCATTTGTTATTGTATTCGGTATTACTCAGTTAGATAAAACTTTGACTTCTATACTCTATGAAATTAGTGGAATATCCTTGATATATGCGCTTCATCCAGTATCTTTTTATGGAAATATTCTTCTGAGCATTCTTGAATTTTACACCACAAAAAAGTATCGTGTTGACAATTTGGACGTTAATAATTCCTGGATAAAATAATTCTTGAACTTATTTTATTGAATTCTTATATCATTGTCATCCTCCTCTTATTTATATTTTTGAAAGTCATATGTGGTCTGTAGTGCATAGATGGACTTGGTATGATTATGAACAGGGATTATTCGGAGTAATCATGACCGTAATGTTACAAATGATGTGGTAAAAGTCTCATTTGTCGTAGTGCATTGATGGACAGTTGTTGACATGATCATGATCATTAATGAATACACAAATATTCTTGGCCGTAGTGCCTGAATAATTGTGGTCGTGATACTAAAGAATATCCTTGGCCGTAGTGAAGGGGTGATTCGATGATGTGGAATATTTATTAAGCTGAGTCTCAGCTATAACAGTGATGAAAAACCTTTTAAATCATAAAAGATAGTAGATTTTATTTTCTACTTGACTCTTTTAATGGATTGCTAGTTCCGCTGCAGTTAAACTTGATGTTTATTATATTTTATCAGTTTAACACTGTTGAAGGCTAATGATAATTTATTCTGCATTATCTTAGTCATAATATTTCTTACTGGGCTAGTTGAGCTCACCCTTTCTTTCACTGTTCTCTTCAGGAAATGAGAATATAGCTGGGACGAGTCAGGGAACGGAATAATGGTCCAGAGGATAGCATTAGTAGTCCTCACTATTCTGTGAAATAGTGTGATAATAATTGTAATGAGGACTCCTTTTGAGTTTGTATAATCTCTAGTAGACAATATTTGTATTCAAACTCACAGTTTATGTTTTGTCGTATTGTACACGACAGTTGTATTAGTAAGTTGTATTTGAATTCTGTACCATGTATCTGGCGACCCAAGATGGGTGATGTATACCTAATTTTGGGGGCATCACAGTTGGTATCAGAGCTTAGGGATATGATCACTGGCTAAGATGTGAGAATAGTACTAGGAGGGGAGAGATGGGGAATTCCTACGCTAGTACGACCTACCTAAGTTTATGTGCTATTTTATTGGTCGGTCAGAATATAGGGATAATATGTTACATGTCAATTAACCTTTTGTTTTGTGGCAGTATCTGAAAATGACATCTGAGAATGTTGAGAATAGTAATGGAGCACAGGCGATCGTTGATTCACCACATATCAATAATCAGGATAATGTGCATCAGAAAGGCGACAATCCTCATGCAAACAACAACACTGACCAAATGATGAATGATCAAATGTTCAGAGGTTTTATGCAATTCATGAAATAGCAGGCGAGAGCGACTCTTGTCCAAAACGTAGATGGAAACACGGGAAACTCTCGGGCGGTCACCGCTAAACAGTTCAAGGAGCTGGGACCACCGGAGTTTAAGGGAGAGCCAAAACAACTTATGGCGGAAACATGGATAAAGCAGATCACCATGATATTTGATGTCTTGGGATGCTCCGAGGAGCAAAAGGTTCCCTTTCCCGCCTTTATGTTGCGCAGAGAGGTAGATTACTGGTGGGAATCGGTAAAACGTACTCAACCTGCTGTACTGAAGATATATTGGGAGAAGTTCCAAGAGCTGTTCAACGACAAATATTTTCCCAAAAGTATTCGCCATATGAAGGAGGTGGAATTTATCAAGTTGGAACAAAATAATATGACCGTGTCGCAATACGAGACAAAATTTGCGGAGTTATCCCGGTTTGCGTCCCACTTGGTGGATAATGAAGAGCGAATGGCGCGAATGTTTTTAAGAGGTTTAAAGCCGGAGATACGTCAACATCTTATTTCTCATAAATTGTGTTTATATTCAGATGTTGTAAATAGGGCTCAGTTAGTGGAGCGCGATAATGAGTCAACGCAACTAAAAGAGAGCAGCCGACAAAATGATAATACCAGCGAGAGCAGTCATCGAAGCGGTGACAACAAGCGTGAAGGGAATCAACAGGCCAAAAATGGTAACCACTTCGGTGGTAATCAGGGCCAAAACAATAAGAATGGACATTTCAAGAAGAGAAGATTCAACAATGATGGAAAGACGTCAGCACCAGCACATGTCGTTAAGAAAGGAGAACGACCACCTATCATATGTTTTAAATGCGGAGGGGAGGGACACATCAGTCCAAATTGTGTGATGTCGTCCAAAGCATGCTATAATTGTAGAAGAAAAGGTCACCTAGCCCGATTTTGTCGTTCACCGAAGACAAGTTCAGCTAGGATGGAGGCACCAAAGGATGCCCAGGTAAGCCAAAGCCGGTAGTTTAAGAGAGAGCGTTTTTTTTCCGTGACGAGGAACCTGAATAAAATTATCACGGGTATGTTAGTCATAAACTCTTGCGAAGTCTATACCATGTTAGATACCGATTCTACTCACTATTTTATTTCACCTAGTTGTGTTCAATGTTTGAAGTTAACTCCGAGAAATTTTCGTTACCTCCACTATTTATAAATCTTGTTTGATTCAAATCGACACTTTCACGTTACCTGTCAATCTTATCTCTTTAAAAATACTTGCCTTTGATGCGATTTTAGAAATCGATTGGTTAACTACTCATCATGCTTTTCGTAAGGTTGTTAGCATTCATATTCCTAACAAACCTGTTATGCGAATTCAAGCAACCAAACCACTAAAGCCAATCATTGTCATTTCAAGCCATAAATAAAGAGCCCCAGTCCTTTCATTGTTGACTTCCTTATGTGGAATGCACCGAAGACAGACTTTCCGTAGGAGACGTCGTAAATGACGATGACAAGTTGATAGGTATCAATGTGAAGTGTTATCCAAGTCTTGGATGAGAGTCACAGTTTTGAATGATATTTCCATTGTTAATAAATTTCCTTACGTATTATTAAAGACTTCTTAGCCTACCCTGGAGCGTGAAATCGAATTTTGTATTGACCCCAATACAAAACCCATTTCTTAAACCCTCAAATATTTTTTTCACCTAAAATGAACGTAATATGTGCCAAAGACGTTGGCTCGAGCTGTTGAAGATTACGATCATATCATTTAATATTATCGTGGGAAAGCGAACATTGTAGCTGACGTGTGCGTAGAAGATCATATGTGTTTACAAGTGCGAATATACGAACTCACGTGAAGATAACGAATATATAAGTAGAATCGACTTTAATCGATAAAGTTAAAGCCGCTCAAGCTACACACTCGGAGCTGAAGAATGTGAAGAATTAAGAAGGTTCAAGAGGGCGTTATTCTAGAAGCAAGAATTGACGAATAGAGGAAGTCTAAACGCTTGATTTTATTGGCCCATTTGAAATCCTTGATCAAGTAGGAATTGTGGCTTATAGACTCATTTTACCGCCAAGTATGTTGCGTGTTCAGAACATTTTTTTTCGTATCGATGTTACATAAATATGTGGACGACCCGAACCACATTATTAATTTAAAATCGGACGAGATAATAGAAGATTTAACGTATGAGGAGATATGTGTTAACATCTTGGATAAAAAGGATCATATTCGACGCTCAAAGGTTATACCTCAAGAGTTAGAATTTGAAGTGAAGTCAAGGTATCCTCACATGTTCGGCATACCAGGTACGTACGTAAATTTCAAGGGCGAAATTTCAAAAGGAGGGGAGATTGTGAGACCCCAGATTTTATGAATAAATATTTAATTTTCTTGAAATATTTTTTTTAAAATTATGGTGTGGATTTCATATAATGTTATAGTTGTGGGTAATATTTATAAATTTTGCAAAGTAAGCAAGTTGTTATAAAATATTCGTTTGGTCGGGGAATATTCTTTTTTTCGAGGAATATTCGTACGATGGTACAATCATTGGCGGACCCCACAACGTAATTGTTGTCGGATTGAGAAAACGACAAAATTACTTTATGAAAATAACGGCGGAGGTGTTACCGTTACAACTGTTGAACTACTCGGTAGTAAAAGTACAGTAATACGCGTGGTTGCATAGTAGCACACGGTATTGATTATTGATGCTTACGTGAGAAGTCACTCAGCTATACTCAATTATTGCTACAGTAATGGATGCATCATATCTCTTATATTATTGATTTAATTATTGTCACAGTATCATCTGTATAATATGTTATATTATTTAAACAATAATTGAGACGAAAAGTTATAATGATTAATAATTGTTGAAAGATTAATTATGTGTTGATTAAAAAATAAAATAATTTCTGAAAATTTTTTATTCAATCCTTGATGTATATAAAGAGTCTATTATGAGACGTTGGTGATAAGTTTAATTATTTATGGGGGGCCATATGTCGTCATCTAAGAGTCTCTTTCGTAAATAGTAATTACCTTCGTAAATAGTAATTACCTTCGTAAATAGTAATTACCTTCGTAAATAGTAATTACCTTCGTAAATAGTAATTACCTTCGTAAATAGTAATTACCTTCGTAAATAGTAATTACCTTCGTAAATAGTAATTACCTTCGTCAATAGTAGTTGTCCCTTCAATATTACCAAGAGTTAACTGCCTCTTCGGTGTTCCAAGGGTTAATTACCCCTTCGCAAATAGTAGTTGTCTCTTAAATATTACCAAGAGTCATTTTGACCCTTCGTTAAGAAAAAGAGCCACCCTTAGTTTTTCTATAAATAGAAAGCTCATTCCTTCATTATTTCTTACGAATTCACTGAAACTCTAGAGAGAGAAACTATAGAGAGAAAGAAGAAAAGTATTCTGCTACTTCACTTTTCCAATATTCAGTTATTCTAAGGTAGGGAATATTATTTGTTGTACTCGTAAGGGGTGTTATTCTTTCTTATTCATGAAGAGAACTGTTGTTAATCCATTTCTTATTATTCTGTTGGAATAACCTGTATACGTGGTCTACCCTATACTTGGTGACATTCTTCTATTATTCTGTCTTTATTATTCTGTCGGAATATCCTGTCTGTGCTATATGCCGGACCTGGTTCCATTTTTATTATTTCGTCTTTACATTTCTGTCGGAATATCCTGTCTGTGCTATACGCCGGACCTGGTTCCATCATTTACTATTCCGCATTTATTATTCTGTTGGAACATCCTGTCGGTGTGAATTTCACCTGACCTGGTTCCGTTATTATTATTCTGCGGGAATAACCTGTTTGTGCGGTCTCTATCGCATGCATGGTGATATCATTTGTTATTGTATTCGGTATTACTCAGTTAGATAAAACTTTGACTTCTATACTCTATGAAATTAGTGGAATATCCTTGATATATGCGCTTCATCCAGTATCTTTTTATGGAAATATTCTTCTGAGCATTCTTGAATTTTACACCACAAAACAGTATCGTGTTGACAATTTGGACGTTATTAATTCCTGGATAAAATAATTCATGAACTTATTTTATTGAATTCTTATATCATTGTCATCATCCTCTTATTTATATTTTTGAAAGTCATCTGTGGCCTGTAGTGCATAGATGGACTTGGTATGATTATGACCAGGGATTATTCGGTGTAATCATGACCGTAATGTTACAAATGATGTGGTAAAAGTCTCATTTGCCGTAGTGCATTGATGGACAGTTGTTGGCATGATCATGACCATTAATGAATACACAAATATTCTTGGTCGTTGTGCCTGAATAATTGTGGTCGTGATACTAAAGAATATCCTTGGCCGTAGTGCAGGGGTGATTCGATGATGTGGAATATTTATTAAGCTGAGTCTCAGCTATAACAGTGATGAAAAACCTTTTAAATCATAAAAGATAGTAGATTTTATTTTCTACTTAACTCTTTTAATGGATTGTTGGTTCCGCTGCAGTTAAACTTGATGTTTATTATATTTTATCAGTTTAACACTGTTGAAGGCTAATGATAATTTATTCTGCATTATCTTAGTCATAATATTTCTTACTGGGCTAGTTGAGCTCACCCTTTCTTTCACTGTTCTCTTCAGGAAATGAGAATATAGTTGGGACGAGTCAGGGAATGAAATAATGGTACAGAGGATAGCATTAGTAGTCCTCACTATTCTGTGAAATAGTGTGATAATAATTATAATGAGGACTCCTTTTGAGTTTGTATAATCTCTAGTAGACAATATTTGTATTCAAACTCACAGTTTATGTTTTGTCGTATTGTACACGACAGTTGTATTAGTAAGTTGTATTTGAATTCTGTACCATGTATCTGGCGACCCAAGATGGGTGATGTATACCTAATTTTGGGGGCGTCACATTTGTATTGCGTTTGACTTTCGTTCTGCATAAATTTGGCCTTGATTATTTGTTTTGATCTGTTTGTTCTCGTCTGTTTGATTTTGTATCGTAGATGGCTCGTAAGTCTTCGAGAATTGCTGGGAGGCAGGCCGGTAATAACGGTAGGAGGGGTCAGAGGCAGCCCCAGGTTGAGGCTGTTAACCAAGGTGAAAATAATGGAAATCAGGGTAATGCAATAATAACCCCGGCTATGGTTGCAGCGATGGTGAATGAGGCAGTTACGCAGGCCGTGGCACAGGCTATGCAGGGTATTCCGCAGATGCAAGGAGATCAACATGCAAATGGCATGGGGGATGATGCAGAGATACCACAACATGAGCAGAATGTTCCTCCCGAGGATCAAGTGGGTCAACAAGTGCAGCCGTTGTATATGTTATTAGAGAGTTTCATTAAGCAGAAGCCCAATTCTTTTTGTTTCGCTCCGATTCCAATTGATTCGGAGAACTAGATCGCCCACTTGGAGAAGATTTTTGATATGATTAGTTGTTCAGAAAATCAGAAGGTGAGATTAGCAGTTTATAAGCTAGAGGATGATGCTCAGCGATGGTGGAAATCGTTGAAGGCTACACAGGGAGATGGATTTTTGGATGGACTCATATGGAGCGGTTTTTGTGACCTTTTCTATCAGCAGTATTTCCCAAATGTTGATATGGATGCATAGATCAGGGAATTTGTGTCCATTCGGCAAACGGATGATGAGACTATTACCGATTTCATAGCGAGGTTTATGAGATTGGCTGGTTTTACGAGTTCAATAGCTGGGAAAGCTGCACAACAGGCAAAAAAGTTGAAATGGGCCTTGAAATATGAGTATAGGAGATCTATCATCCACACCATCATTACAGATGTATCATAGGTGGCTAATGCAGCTAAGAGTGTAGAAATGGAGCACAAGGACTTTCGAGCTTCCAAATCAGAAGGGAGTCGAAAGAGAGATAAAGACGACCAGCAAGGGCAAGGAATGGGGCAGTTTGGCAAAAATCAGAATAGAAGGCAAAATAATTGGAATGAGCCTCCATCGGGTCAGCGATTTAATCCTCGAAGGGATTTTGCTTACCCAATGCAGCAAGGTGGTCGTGGAGGTCAGCCGCAGGGTCAGTGGCAAGCTTGAGGGTAGTATCAAAATAGGGGATTTCAAAAGAACATAGGTTTCCAGCAAAATCAGAATTAGGGTCAGCATCGCCAACAGGGTCAAATTTTAGGGCGGTATCCAGGACCGGCAGGTGGGGGAAATCTGAACCTTTTGCCACTTCCACATGCTCCATGTGTTACTTGTGGTGGGTATCATGCTGGTAGGGCGTGCTATAGAAATGCATGGGCTTGTTTCTTATGTAGACGGATGGGACATAGAGCAAGGGACTGCACGGTTCAGTGTGGTAATGGGGGAGGCGGTAATGTTGGTAATGGCAGTCAGCGCAATGCCGGTGGGAAAGTATTTGCATTAACAGCTAATCAGGCGGCCCAAGCACCAGGTACTATTTTAGGCATCCTTCTCGTAGGAAATCTTGAGGCATCAATTTTGTTTGACACTGGATCTACACACTTTATTGTTGCACTTTCATTTATTCGTCATCTTGGAGTACCTTCTCATATATTAGATCCTCATTTATCTATTGCTACCCCGATGGGGAATTATGTGATTATTTCTAAGCAATTTTGCGAGTGTCCTTTGAAGTTAGGGAGGAGGGTGTACGCAGCTAACTTACTTTTGATGGTGATATAGGATTTCGATATCATCTTGGGTATAGATTGGCTGAGTAAGCATCGAGCCACTATTAATTGTCAGGCGAGGAAGGTTATTTTTGGAACCTTAGAGGCTCCAAAATTCGAGTTTCAATGTGCTAAGCCGAATGGTGTTGTAAAGTTGATCTCAGCTTTGAAGGCGAGCAAAATGATTTCTAAGGGACATGATTGTTATTTGGCTTATGTGAAAGATACCTCGAGGGATGAGCCCCAACTTGATGACTATCCAGTTGTGCAAGAATTTCCTAAGGTATTTCCTAAGGATCTGCCAGGATTGCCACCGCCAAGGGAAGTTGAGTTTACTATTGAGCTCATTCCTGGAGCGGAACCTATTTCTAAGGCAAACCCTATAGAATGGCTCCATTAGAGTTACAGGAGTTGAAAGAACAATTGCATGAGTTGTTAGATCGTGGATTCATTAGACCGAGTGTATCGCCATGGGGTACTCCAGTGTTGTTTATGAAGAAGAAAGACGGATCTATGAGATTGTGTATAGATTATAGAGAGCTAAATTGGATCACTATCAGGAACAGATATCCATTGCCCTAGATAGATGACCTTTTCAATCAGCTCCAAGGGGCGAAGTTCTTCTCAAAGATAGATTTGAGGTCGGGGTAACATCAGTTGAGGGTGAGGGAAGAGGACATTCCAAAAATAGCTTTTCGTACTCGATATGGGCACTATGAGTTTTTGGTGATGTCATTTGGGTTGACTAATGCTCCGGCAGTGTTTATGGGTATGATGAATCGGGTTTTTAGCGAGTATTTGGACCAATTTGTCATTGTCTTCATTGATGACATTTTGGTGTATTCCAAGTCTAAGGAGGAGCATGAAGAACATCTTCGTACTATTTTGGGGGTTCTGCAAAAGAATAAGTTATATGTTAAGTTCTCTAAATGCGAGTTTTGGTTAGAACAGGTAGCATTTTTTGGACATGTCATGTCTGCTGAAGTTATTAAAGTGGATCCTGCGAAGGTTGAGGCTATCACAAATTGGCTAAGACCTACCACGGTAACCGAAATAAGGAGTTTCTTGGGTTTGGCAGGGTACTACAGGCGATTTGTGGAAGGTTTCTCTTTGTTAGCTTTGCCATTAACTCAGTTGATGAAGAAGGGCATAAAGTTTGTGTGGAATGAGGAACGTGAGAAAAGTTTTGAGGAGCTTAAGAAGAGGCTTGTGTCGGCTCCAGTGCTTACATTACCGTCGGGGATAGGAGGTTATCATATTTACAGTGATACTTCCAAGAAGGTATTAGGGTGCGTTTTGATGCAACATGGTAAGGTAATTGCTTATGCTTCCAGACAACTTAAACCTTATGAGGTGAATTATCCTACCCATGACTTGGAGTTAGCAGCAGTTATTTTTGCCCTAAAGATTTGGAGGCACTATCTATATAGAGAGACTTGTGACATTTTCACCGACCACAAGAGCCTTAAATATATTTTTACTTAGAAGGAGCTTAACATGAGACAAAGGCGTTGGTTGGAGCTTCTCAAGGATTATGATGCTAGGATTCAGTATCACCCCGGTAAGGCTAATGTGGATGCAGATGCTCTTAGTCGAAAAAGTTCAGAGAGTGTAGCTGTCTTGGTTACACAACCTCAACTTATCTCGGATATGGAGCGTGTGGGTTTGGAGCTATATACTAGTGGTTCTGATGGGTTGGTAGCAGGTATGAGGGTGGAGTCTTCTCTTATTTTGCGTATCAAAGAATCCCAAAAGGAAGATGGCGAGTTGTGGACTAAAGCGCAGAATATGAATGAGGGTAGGCAACCAGAGTTTCGCATTGATGAGCAAGGTGTGATATGGTTTGGTAAACGGTTATGTGTTCCAGTGGATCCAATGATTCGTGAGGCAGTGTTGACTGAAGCTCATAGTTCGCCATTTTCTATTCATCTGGGGTCTACAAAGATGTATAAGGATCTGAAGGAGATTTTTGGTGGAGTGGAATGAAAAGGGATGTAGCTGAATTTGTGAGTAAATGTCTTACTTGTCAGCAAGTGAAAATAGAGCATCAGCGGCCTGGTGGTTTGTTGCAACAGTTAGAGATTCCTGTGTGGAAATGGGATGACATTTTTGTGACACCCCCAAATCCGGGTTACCTGACCCCCGAGTTTGGTTTTCACGATCCACAATATAATATCATTTAACTACCCATTCATATATAAATAGGAATACATAAGTCATTAACATATGTTGTTAATACATAAGTCCCAGGTTTGCTAACCTTAACATTACAAACATAGCCCTTAGATAAACAAAAAGGGTTTACAATACAACATAATAATAATAATATTCATTAACTATTCCAGCATCTT
Source organism: Panax japonicus (assembly GCA_020205505.1). Classification (NCBI taxonomy): domain Eukaryota; kingdom Viridiplantae; phylum Streptophyta; class Magnoliopsida; order Apiales; family Araliaceae; genus Panax; species Panax japonicus. The sequence goes on along the minus strand of JAINUV010000253.1, from coordinate 103,801 downwards.
GCCTTTGCTTTTGTTCTTCTTTGACCCGCTGGCCTCTTCGTTCCTAGCTGAAATGTTTTATTTATAGCAAGGGTGAGCAACTAGTTTGCCCTCAAGTTAAGACATATAATAAAGGTATATGAATCAACATGAACAGACTATCTATTTTGATAGAATGAAACCAACGTTCGGTGAACTTTGAAATAGCTGAACAAATCGTTAATCTATAACAAATTTTCTAGTATTCTAGGCAGCGCAATAATCTAATAATGAAAGAGTACAACGCTTTCAAATTTTCTACGATATTCTATTGAATAATTAAGAATCAATTCTACGCAATAACAAAGTGAAATATTTTCCAGATTTATGTTGAGTGATCTCACCAGATCTTTGAACTTATTTTCTCGGGTATCTATCAAAGATTTACTTTGATACATACGCAGGAGTATCAGATAACCATAAAGATTAAATCATACCCCTCTACAAGTACTTAGAGCCGGCCAACTCCTTGTACCTGATATTATGCATAATACTTAACAGTGCGCAATGGTCGAATAAACGACCTAAAATGTTCCCTTTATATAAAAGATTGTTCTTCTCAGTTTCAGAATCAAGATTTTGATTTAACAACGAAATACTGTGATTTCAAATTCCATTTACTTATCGATCTAGCCAAAATAATTGGCATCGATCTACCAATAACAATTAAATTCTTTTCTTGAATTTATCAAGTTCTAACAAATGTTCGTCTAGCCAGAATAATTAGCTAAGACATTTCTCAACATAATTTGACAATAAACAGGAATTATCTGTACTGTTAATTCTATCTTCTATGAATATGAATATCCAACAACAGTTATTCTACAAATGTATATTCTCCGACTCGGTAATTCAATTTGAATTATTAAACATGCACTAACTGCGAATAATCAACAATAAATTCCATGGACATGGTATAATTAGCAATAATTAACCATTATAATAATTGAATGAATATAACTCAAGGTTGAGTTAGGAAACTTGCCTTTCGCGTTGATTACAGCTACACAATATATTTAACTGCGTTCGTAAGACCTATATTCAACAATGTCAATCTCACAATTAGCACAATCATTTATGACACGTAACACTGTATTCTACAGTCAAACTTCTCCTAAGCACATTACCACATAACCACATCAGTGTTTATAACCTATATAAACACTTATCAAGTTTAATTAGTTCGGTCTGGTTGGACTTTGGTCCATTCTCGGTGTTCTGGTCACCCTATCCGACAATTAACACATTGATTGTCAATTAAACTTAGTATCTAAGCTTCAATATTATTTAGATAAGTCAAATATCATTTATAATATTTTCTGGAAGCTTTTAATAATTTGTAAACAATTATTATAATTTATAATAATTTTTCAAACACTTAAATCATTTTTAAATGAATTAATTATCAAATAATCTTATTATTATTAATATTTAATAATATACAAATATTAATAACATACTTGTCAAAATATTAAAGTTATTATTAATAACTTAAAATATTTTTAAATCATTAATATTCTACTTAAATGATTTTTAAAGTAATTAAAATCATTTTTAAATCATCACCATTAATATTTAAATATTAATGTAATTATTATCAAAATATTAAAAGTCATTAATTATAACTTAAAATACTTTTAAAACATTTTTCTCATTTTTAAATGATTTTTAAATAATTAAAATCATTTTTAATTCATCTATTTAATATCTTAATTAAATAAATCTAATATCATCAATATTAATTTATTAATGAGAATTCTCCAAAAAATATTGAAAATTATATTTTATAAATCAAAATATTTTCTAACACTTTATTCTTATTTAAAATGATTTTTAAATTAATAAAATCATTTTTAAGTTATTTATTTAATTTAATAATTAAATAAATCTAATATCATTAATATTAAATTATTAATGAAAATTCTCTAAAAATATTAAAAGTCACATTTTATAACTCAAAATATTTTTAAATACATTATTCTCATTTAAAATGATTTTTCATAATATTAAATCATTTTTGTCTAATTTATTTAATACACTAATTAAATAAATTAAATACTTTTAATATTTAAATAATTATAAATATTAAATAAAAATATTCTAATTGGTCAGAAATTATTTTTCATAATTTAAAATAATTTTTAAAACTATTTTTGGTAATTTTTAGAATTTATTTCTATTTTTAAATAATTTCTGGAAATTCAGAAATTAAAAATAATAATAAACCATTGCTAAAGGGCTTTAGCGACAAAAACCGTCGTTTTTGGTGTTCTTGAGCCTCAAGAACACTGACAACTGGCAGTTCAAGGGGTCATGTTTGACCGACCATAAATCTCAATCGAAAATGTTTCTGGGAAATCTATAAACATGATCTTGTAGTCCGTATACAGTAATACATTTATCAATTCTTATCTCGATCAAACAGCAACATAACAAAGAGATCTGGAATCTTAAAGTCCTTGTCAGAGTGCTCCTGGGTTTTTCTGGGTTACCCAAAAACCCAGGCAGCTCGTGGTGCAACTTTCCAGGTCGTTTTAATCAAGGTTTTGTTTACGGTTTATGTGATCTCATGGTAACAGTAGGTACTCCTTATGTCAAGGAACATATTAGAAGCAAAATATCAAATAAACAACAACACAACATCCAAATTTAGCGTGGTCAAAGTATGTCAGATAATTTGTTCATACGGTTTCTAGGTTTTCCAGAAACCCAGAATCAGTCTTGGATGGCTACTTTGACCATCATCCATGTTCGATATATTGATATTTTCAAGGATATTAAAGCATGATTCTACCTTTAAGACTACAGACTGCAAATAAAGTCCAACAACATCAACAACCAACATCATATCTGTCAGATATGGGCCTTGAAAGTAGTTGTTAGACGCTGGAAAAACCAATTCTGGGTTACCCAGAATCTGACTGGTCATGCCCGGTCAACGGGTTTTGACCAAGAATAAAATGAAATCCAGACATGTGATGACTGTGTTTACACTTCCAGATTGAAGACAACATAACAAGCTACCAATAACAACATTAAAACAACACATATCATATACGAGCAAGGATCTGTGGCGACTGACATTACTTGTCAGACCGCATTTCAAACTCAAGAACAGTTTTGAAAACCTTCGAGTTTTACCAACTTTGATGCTATGGATCTATGATAGATCAACATAGATCATTAAAAAACATTATCTAGTAAAGATCCAAACCCATAAACACAAATATTTCTTATGCATACAAGATCAAAAATTAAAATAAGTTTATACCTTCTATCTTTAAATGCTTGATCTTAATCTTCCTAATTGATCTTAGTTGATCAAGGGGCTGCTTTTAGAACTGATCTACTTGCTAAAATCGAAGGTCTTGAGTGAGAGAGAGTTGGTGAGAGCTTATATGAAAAATGACTAACTTTGGTGACTTTTTCTCTCTCATAACATATATATTGTGTAGATGCATGTATAATCTGATATTGGCTATCAAATAGGGCTGAAATTCTGAGATTTAAAGTCACTAAGTCAACATAGTTGGTGAACCACTAGAGCTTTAGCCATTTCTGCAAGTAATCTAATAAAAATCTCATAAAGGGCAATTTTGTCATTTGCAAATTGATTTTAATGGTATTCTTGGAATTTACACAAACCCTTAGGGTTTAGGGTTTGGGTTAGGGTTTAGGGTTTGAACCATTTAGGTTTGCAATTTAATATCCAAGATTTTTGAATTTTGGTTTTCAAAATAGAAAATTAATATTCCAAAATTATAATTAGGATTCAATAATTATATTAGTATTTCCTAATCATAAAATTCAATCTTGCTAATTAGGATTAATATTCCTAATTAAAATTACTTAATTTAGCGATTAGGGTCAAAATGGTCATTAGGGTTTATAACCCACAAATTAGGGTTTTAATTAGAGAAATAAATTTTCTAAATTACAATTAGGGTTTGTAAAATAGAAATTAAAATAACTAAAATATAATTAGAGTTTTCTAATCATATTAAATTTTAATACACACATTAGGCTTCCCGATTAGGATTAGAGTTTCCTAATTAGGGTTTTAGGATTCCCGAATTTTAAATTAGGGTTTCTTGTCATACAATTAGGATTTCTAACAGTTCGTTAGGGTTTATAATCCTGAGATTAGGGCTCCTAATATCTTATTCGGGTTTATTAATTTTAAACCTTATCCGATCAATCATTGATCATTATCAACATACAGTACAACACATTCTCATCAATATAATTATTTTAATTATATTTTCTATCGAATCCCGTTCCAGAAATTAGGGTTAGGGTTTCTAATCTTGTTAAGCACAAACTCTACTCTAATTTTTATTAGTCAATATACAAATCAACTTTCTCGAGACTCGTATCACAGATACTTGTCACAAAATTGATAATTAATTTTAATATTAATAAAAAAAAAAAATTTGCAAATTTTTGATTATTCGAAATCCCGGGTTATCACAATTTTGATGGACTTTGTGACTGGGTTGCCGAGGACTCTTAAAAAGAATGATACTATTTGGGTGGTAGTGGATCGTTTGACTAAATTGGCTCATTTTCTATCTATTCGTGAAGATTTTTCGGTAAATAAGTTAGCAGATATTTTTCAACGTGAGATTGTTAGGCTTCATGGGACTCCCGTTTCTATTGTTTCTGATCGGGATCCGCGGTTTACTTCTCGATTTTGGAAAGGATTTCAACGACCTTGGGGAACGCGACTCAACTATATTACAACTGTTCACCCGCAGACAGATGGACAATCAGAGAGAACTATTCAGACATTAGAAGACTTGTTGCGATCTTGTGCCTTAGAGTGGACAGGAAATTGGGATGATTATTTGAGTTTGGTGGAGTTTACATATAATAATAGTTGGCAAACTAGTATTGGTATGGCTCCTTTTGAAGCATTATATGGGAAGAAGTGTCGAGCTCCGACTTGTTGGGATGAGGTTGGAGAAAGGGTCATAGAAGGACCCGATTTGGTTAGGATTACTACGGAGAAGGTAGCAGTGGCTAAACAAAAGTTGAAAGAAGCTAGATCGCGGCAAAAGAGTTATGCTGATATTCATAGGAGGGCTCTTGAATTCACGCCTGGTGAACACGTGTTTTTGAAAGTTTTTCCATGGAAAGGTGTTCGAAGGTTTGGTTTGAAAGGGAAGCTTAGTCCGCGTTTCATTGGCCCTTTTGAAGTCCTTGAGAGAGTTGGAGAAGTGGCATATCGGGTGGCTTTGCCTCCACAGTTATCTCATGTGCATAATGTCTTTCATGTTTCAGTGTTAAGGAAATATAACTATCATCCGTTTCATGTTGTGCAATACCCGTTACATAAAATTCAAGAAGATCTTACTTGTGAGGAAGAAGCTGAGGCGATTCTAGATCGTCAAGAACGGATTATGAGGAGGAAGACAATTCCTTTTGTTAAAATCTTGTGAAAAAATCATTCGGAGTGGGAAGCTACTTGGGAGATGGAGGAGTCTATTCGAGCGGAGTATCCGCATCTTTTTGAAAATTAGGTACGTTCTATTATTTTGATTCCGGGGACGGAATCCTTTTTAAGGGGAAGGTGATGTAATACACGAAAAATAAAAATAAAATAAAATAATAATAATAATAACAACATTTAAATCTATATTTTAAAATATTTAATTGGACTTTTCTTATATTTGGGTCAAACTGTAGTTAATTTATTTGGGCCATTAAAATTAATTGGGTCTAAAAAAATATTTGTGTAATGTTAAGTCCTAATAAAATTAAAAGAATTAATAAAATATATTAATTAATAAATAGATAGCTAAAACCTAATTATAACCACGCTAATTAGATAACAAGCTTATTTTGAGAACACGAAGCAAGAGAGGCGGTTAAGAGAAAAGAAAAACATGTGAGCATCTATACAATCTATATACATGTAAGCATATTTCAGCCATATTGGGTGTGTGTATTATTAAATTGGTACATATAATGGCATCTGCACATTCTAATTCCTACTGCTTCTTTCTCCTGCTAATTCCTTTATATATATTTGTTAACCTGCAGCAGCTTCGTTAATATTTATATACATGTTCCTGCAGCTAATTCGTTTATATATATATATATATATATATATATATATATATATATATTTATACTGCAATTTCGTTACCTATATATATAATAGAATTACAGAAATTTAATAAGGAGAAAATGATAAATAATATTATAATATTGTTATTATAATTAAAATATATCTTGTGAGTACAAACTAAATATGATATATTAAAATTATTAAATTTATGAAAATATAATTTGTACGAGTTCGTAATTTAATTATATGCTTTATATTTTATTTTGATAATTAGATCGGATTGAGGGAGTTTAGCGGGCGATATTTAGATTCGGCGAATTATTTCGATACTACGTTAAGGTACAGATTCCGTACTTTTTTAGCAATATTCCTTTAAATTTAATTCGTTCGTTTTGTACTCGTTTAGAAATTTGGTATTGCCTCTTGGGATTATTCTTTGTTGTCAAAATTATTGAGATAGTTTCGTTTTGGCGTTGATATTTAAATTCGTATTTGTACTCTTTAGACTAGTTAATCGTGTCAACATGTTTTGGAGACTTTATTCGTTTGTACCATTGTCCGTATATTTTTGTTCACACTCGGAGTTGTTTTGACCATTGATATCTTGTAATAATTGGGTATCTTTGTATTTGATAATTTGATTTCATTTGAATATGTTCATATAAGCCTTGTGATTTGAACCCCTTTTAGCTTACATTTTGTAGTTTGATCCTTAGGGTATACTTGAGCTAACCACCTGTGGAGGTACCGCATGTATGTCCTCTTGACACAAGGGCATGACACCTTCCGTGGCGGTGTGATCAGTCCACGGCGTATCCTTTTGTATGTTCTGGGTATGAGCTTTGGCCATTTGATATATTTGTTCAAGATATGTATGGGTCGACCCAGTATTTGATTTGATTCGATTTTTTTGGCTGATTAGTGACGTATGTGTTGTGCGTACTATCCAATTTGATTTGTATACATCATGATACCGATGTATTTTGTTAGCCTTTAGCTATTTGTATTTGAGCTCAGTATGAAGTTGTTACCTTACCACCATTTGATTCAGCCTCATTTGTTTGGAATTCTTTTGACTATAGTTGTCAGTTCGATAGTGTTAATCATTTGTACCTTGTCTCACCAATTTTGATATATTCATGTTTGATTAGTAGTTGTAATTGTTCGTTCATTCAGTTCTTTCAGTACATATATATATTGTTTATATATATGCATTTTTATATCCGTACTGGACAATTGGCTCATGATGTGTTCTTTTTCCGGCAGGTAATCAGGGGTGATCAGGATTTGTGGGATGAGAGCTACCTTTGAACCAAATGAGTAGATTAGTTTGAGGCTTATTATTAGACTTGGTTTTCCTAATATTTTGTATATAGATATTTGGGCCATTTTGGCATTTATTTTTTTATTAGTAGAGATTATGTAAGTGTGGAGTTCCTTCTATTTAAATTGGAGTATGTGACAATTAGTGTTAAATTTCATTGGAAATATTTTGAGATTTATTTGCGATTTGTATTTATTATGCTTGTGCGTGACATTCTTTTTCCTTTTGGGAAAAGGGGTGTTACATTACTCCTATTACGATAGATGATATGCAACCGTAACAACTCATCCTCTTCCTTAACACCAACCTAACTTGAGTCATGGTTCGACAATAATAATGTCGCGGTATTTTATTACCGTAAATTACTACCTTAGATTTTCTGAGAAAACTAAAGGTTCACACTTTACTTATAACTATTTGTTATAGCTCTATGGTTAATCAACCCATTTATACCGAGAATTTCCTCAATTTCTCTCAACATGAACGGTACTTATCTACTGATACTTATTTCTATTATCCATGAAATAATTTTCACGAATATAATTTAACAAAAGTTATTTCCTCCTTCTTTAACTTAATGTTTTAAAGGTATTTATAATCCCTTTCAGACAGACTCCTAGATAAGTCTTTCCACCTGTCTTACACTCTTCGATCTTACGCTTAGGGTCCCCTTGTCCCACTTCAGTATTCTCGGAGTTAAAAATTTTATGTCTCTTAGGCATACTGCCACTACCATTCTCTACCTTAGTTCCTCCCTCTATCTTGCTCTCATCTTTTCCCTCTTTGTGGTATTGAGTCTACAACTCACTATCATCTTATATTATAATCACCTTCTCCAGAATGATCCCATAGGAAACACTATAGATCACCAAAATCCCACTATAGAGCTAGGGTCTCAGGCCCTGCTCCAACCTACGAGCCTTCACCTCCTCCTTGTCCACTTAATGTGAAACAAACATTGCCAATTCATTTGAATTTGGTCGCGTACTGGGGAAGTATAATATCCCCTTGCTTAAGTTCTAAGAATTCAATCTCTATACTCCCTCACATGTCTTATAGGAAAAATAATTCTCGAAGAAAACCTTCTTGAATTGTTCCCACGTTACTACCTCTGTTCCAGCCCCACCCTGGTGAGCCTCCCACCAAAAGTTGGCTTTACTCTTCCTTAGGTAAGTCACAAAAGAAAACTTCTGCGGCTCACCTACGTTTGTAATAACAAAACGCCTTCTCTATTACTTTTACCCATGTCTGGGACTCTATTAGGTCCGTCGTTCCATTGAACTCTGGCAGACCTACGCTTTTAAACTATTTATAGGTAATCGTTCTAGTTACCCTAAGATCCGCGAGTAATCTACCCTTGGTTTAGTTAAATGCAGCCGTTAATAAATTAACGAACTCTTGCATAGGGTTGTGTTGACCCCATTAATTATCATTATGTGATTCTGCTTCCTGATTACGTTATCTTTTCCTTAGCGGCATTTCCTGATTAAATAAATAAAATATCATTATAATCTATTTACTTACTTCGTTATTAATCGCCACATACCAAATCGCATCATAACAAATCATTTCCATGAAAACTTTATTATATACATATGCTTCTTTATAGTTTGAAACTATTTACAATTTACGTTCATAGCCAAAAGCTATTACATTTTCTATCCCACAATTGAACTTCACAAAAGTTGGGATTTACAAAAGACTACCCTTTAAAAGACGGTTTTACGTCATTACACACATATTTATAACTTTAGATTTCTAATAATGTATAACAGCATCCTCGTGTTTCTCATTCGCAATCATTGCTACAGTATCCCGACTAATCATATGACGGGTTTGTCCTGACTCAATGGAATAACAAACAACCTACAGCTTGAAATCCTTATGTGCACTCTCATGGATGTAAGACATCCGTGATATCTTTCGGTCCTTCTCCCTCAGTTTTCTACGAAGCTCATCGGCCTCTGCCTTATAATTCCTAGCCTGTTCTGCCATAAGCACCTGCTTATCGTGCTCTAACTCAAAATCTGCTTCTGCAGACATCTTAGCTTCATGGAGATAACTAATCTCTTCACTCTTATTCTACACAACTGTACTGTGACACCCCCAAATCCGGGTTACCTGACTCCCGAGTTTGGTGTTCACGATCCAAATATAAATAACATTTAACTACCCATAATATATATAGATAGTAACTTTCATAAGTATTTATCAGAGTTTACTAATAATTCATCACCCAGGTTCACTAACCTTAACTTTACAAACATACCCCTTTGGATAAACAAAAAGGGTTTACAAATACAACATAATAAATATGCTAATTATAACTAGTTTATTACAACGCCTTTGCCTTTATCCTTCGCAACACCTCCTGCCACTTCGTCCCTAGCTGAAAAGTTTTATTTAGCAAGGGTGAGCAACTAATTTGCCCCGCAAGTTAAGACATACAATAAATGTATAAGTACTCAAAACAACAGACTATCTATTTTGATAGAATGAAACCAAAGTTCGGGGAACTTTGAAATAGCTGAACAAATTGTTATTCAATAACAAGTCTTCTCTTCTTCTACGCAACACAATAATTCAATAATGAAAGAGTACAACGCTTTCAAGTTTCTACGGTATTCTAGTGAATAATCTAGAATCAATTCTACGAATGAAATATTTCTCCAGATTTATACTGAGTGATCACACTAGATCTATGAACTTATTTTCTCGGGTAGATATCAAAGATTTACTTTGACAAATACTCAGGTGTATCAGATAACCATAAAGATTAAATCATACCCCTCTGCAAGTACTCAGAGTCGGCCAACTCTTTGTACCCTATATTATGCATAATACTCAAAACACGCGCAAAGGTCAAATTCACGACCAATAAAATATTCCCTTTATAAAAAGGTTGTTCTTCTCAGTCTTAGAATCAAGTTTTTTATTTTACAACGAAATACTGGGATTTCAAATTCTATTTGCTTCTCAATCTAGCCGAAATAATTGGCATCGACCTATCAATAATAATTGAATTCTTTTCTCTAACCTATCAAGTTCAAATAAATTTTTTCGTCTAGCTAGAATAATTAGCTAAGACATTTCTCATAATAATTTGACAATAAACAGGAATTATCTGTACTGTCAATTCTAACTTCTACAGATATAAATATCCAACAACAGTAATTCTACAAATATATATTTTCTAATTCAAAAATTTAATTTCAACAATAAATCCCTGGACGTGGCATAATTAGCAATAATTATCCACCAATAATAATCGAATGAAATAACTCAAGGTTGAGTTAGGGAACTTGCCTCTTCCGCTGATTACAGCTACACAATATACTTATCTGCGTTTGAAAGACCTATAACCAATAACATCGGTCTAACAATTAGCACAATCATTTATAACACATAACACTGTATTTTACAGTCAAACTTCTCCTAGGCACATTACCACATAGCCACGTTAGTGTTTATAACCTATATAAACACTTATCAAGTCAAACTATATCAGTCTAATTGGACTTCGGTCCATTCTCGGTGTTCTGGTCACCCTATCCGACAATTAACACATTGATTGTCAATTAAACTTGGTTTCTAAGCTTCAATATTAATTTAGATAAGTCAATTATCAATAATAATATTTTTTTCAGAAGCTTTTACTATTAATCAAACAATTATTATAATTTATAATAATTTTTCAAACACTTAAATCATTTTTAAATGATTTTAATTATCAAATAATCTTATCATTATTAATATTTAATAATATCAAAATATTAATAACATACTTTTCAAAATATTAAAGTTATCATCAATAACTTAAAATATTTTTAAATCATCAATATTCTACTTAAATGATTTTTTTAAAGTAATTAAAATCATTTTTAAATCATCACCATTAATATATAAATATTAATGAAATTATTATCCAAATATTAAAAGTCATTAATTATAACTTAAAATATTTTTAAACCATTTTTCTCATTTTTAAATGATTTTTAAATCAATAAATTCATTTTTAATTCATTTATTTAATATAATAATTAAATAAATCAAATATCATTAATATTAATTTATTAATGAAAATTCTCCAAAAATATTGAAAATTATATTTTATAATTTAAAATATTTTTTAATACTTTATTCTAAATAAAAATGATTTTTAAATCATTTAAATCATTTTCATCTTATTCATTTAATTTAATAATCAAATAAATATAATATCATTAATATTAAATTATTAATGAAAATTCTCCAAAAATATTAAAAGTTACATTTTATAACTGAAAATATTTTTAAATACATTTTCCTTATTTAAAAATGATTTTTCATAATATTAAATCATTTTTCTCTAATTTATTTAATACACTAATTAAATAAATTAAATACTTTTAATATTTAAATAATTATAAATATTAAAGAAAAATATTCCAATTGGTCAAAAATTATTTTTGATAATTTAAAATAATTTTTAAAACCATTTTTGGTAATTTTTTGAATTTATTTCTATTTTTTTAATCAATTTCCGAAAATCAGAAAATTAAAATAAATTAATCCGTCAATAAAGGCCTATAGCGACACTATCTGTCGCTATAGGTGTTCTTGAGCAACCCAGATTTCTTTTCCGGCAGGCGAGGGTGCATGGTTTGACCGGCGATAACTGACGATCGGAGCATGATCTAAGCTATCTAAAAGTTTGGACGTGTAGACAATATGTCACACTACAACATACAACCAACACTTTGGTTAAACAACATCATAATAAGGAGATCAAAGCCCCCAAACTTTCTGACAAACCGTTTCTCGGCAGAAACAGATGCGAGTTGCCACTTTGAAGCTCGATTTAATATATGTTCTGGTCATGTTTTACTTTATCTATCAACTCTAGGTTGTAGACAAAATGTAGTACTACAACTAGAAAGCATAATAACAGAAAAACATCAAACCATTAACTAGATATATTCCGTCAAACTTGAACACGGACACTGTCTCGAATTTTCCTGGGTTCGTGTTCTTGACAGATTCGGTCAACGGGGTTTTGACCGTGTATAACTTTTGATCTATAAACGATCTGTCTTTAATTATTTTTGCAGCTTAAAGAACTCGTAACAGGCTACAATTTACAAGTCTTAAACATCAAAAACATGTAACACACACGGAGTTATAAGATCTGACATTTGACTGAAAATCACAGATTTTCAAATTCCCAGATTTTGGAAAACTTAAAATTCGTGCACTTTGATGTTATGGGTTCGTGATTTATCAACCCAGATCATCAATTGACACCTTATTACACATATTTGAACAATCAATTGCAACAAATAACAAGGAATCGAAGGATTTCAAAAATTAGGGTTTATACCTCTTTTGCTTTGATTTTTGATTCTGCCCTTGCAATCTGTTATTGGCTGATATAGGAGCTGTTTCTAGGACTGATTTACTTGTATAATTCGTGGGTTTTGGAGAGAGAGATGGTTGGTGAGAGCTTATAGCAAAAATGGCCAATTTTCTCAACTTTCTCTCTCTTGAATCTCTTAAATAATCTTTAGATGCATTGAATGGTTGGCATTTTCGGCTGGGGCAGATGATTTGTGTCACAAAGTCAAGGTAGTTGGTAAGGAGTTGGTTACCTAATAAAGCTTTGGACAATTTGGCAAGTTAACAATTAAAAATCCCATAAAGGGTATTATGGTCATTTCTAATTTTTCTAGATCTTCTCATTTGATGAAACCCTTAGGGTTTAGGGTTTAGAAAATCTAGGGTTTAGGTTTTGTACCCTTTAGGTCTAAAAATTCTAATTTCCATAATTTACAAATTTAGGGTTTAATTAGAAAAATAAATTTTTCTAAAATACAATTAGGGTTTCTCAAATAGAATTCTAACTTACAAAAATATAATTAGTGATTTCTAATCATATTTATGTTTAATGAATACTTTAGGCATGCTAATAAAAATTAGGGTTGCCTAATTAGGGTTTACAATTCCCGATTTTAACATTAGGGTTTCTCGACGTATAATTAGGGTTTCTAACGGTACGTTAGGGTTTCTAATCCTGAGATTAGGGTTTCTAATCTCATATTTATGTTTAATGAATCCATTAAGTCTATCAATTAGGATTAGGGTTCCTAATTTAAAGTTTACAATTCCCAATTTTTAAAATTAGGGTTTTCTACAACACATTAGGGTTTTCTACAACTGAGATTAGGGTTTAATAATATTAAAACCTATCCGATCAATTATTGATCATTAAGCTCATATAAAACAAACACATTCTTAGCAATATAATTATTTTAATTATATTTTCTACCGAATCCCTATCCGTAAATTAGGGTTAGGGTTTCTAAAGTTGTTAAGCACAACTCTACTCTATTTTTCTCAGTCAATACACAAATTGACAAATTTTCAAAATTTCGTATCACAGATACACGGTACTTTATTAACAGTCAATGTTAATAAAATAAAAAAATAAAAATTATTCCTAAATTTTGGATTATTCAAAATCCCGGGTTATCACATTCACCCCTCCTTAAAAGGATTCCGTCCTCGGAATCACCGCTTTCTTATTCTCTACAATCTTTTAAAGTTGTATCATCAATTTGTTATTATCAACACAATATTAATTTGTGTTTCAAATTCTAACATGTGACTTAAATCTATAAAAGATAACAGTTCACAGTCATATTTATCCAATATCAATCGCGTAATTAAATTTTCTAAATGAAATCGTTACCTGCTGCAACCTCCTGAGTAGCTACCGCATCAAGCGCCGTCATGTTGAATGTACGGGCTGTTGGTCTTCCAGGTTGTGCAGGTCCTCGGATTGCCAAGGTTCCACCACCGGGTCCCTTGTTGGCGCTTTCCTTCTCAGCATTCTTCTTTGGACAGTTCCGCACCAAATGATCAGTCGATCCACAGGCATAGCAACCTTGTATCTTTTTCGGACTGGGACAATTAGGCGACATGTGCCCCTCTTGACCACAGTTGTAACAAACTCCTTTCTTCTTCAGACAAACTCCAGCATGGCTCTTTCCACAATTTGCACACGGCCCTCCTCCTTTCTTATTTCCTTCAGTCTTATTACCCGATTGGGTATTCTCACTCCACTTCCTCTTGTTTGGGTTACTACCACCACTACTTCCACCTTAATTGATATTCTTCTTCTTCTCCTGATGAAAACGAGATGCAGCCTCGCTTCCACCTTCAGCAATTAATGCCTTCTCCAATAAAGCCGCAAAAGTGTTGATTTGCAGCACAGCTACTTTGTTATAAATCCCCGGCTTCAAACCGTTCTCAAACCTTCTTGCTTTTCTTGCTTCTGTATCCACTTGATGAGGTGCAAATCGCGCCAATTCGTTGAATTTAGCAGCATACTCCGAAACAGACAAATTCTCATGCTTAAGTTCCAAGAACTTAACTTCCATCTGAGCTTGCATACTCGGTGAGAAGTAGTTCTCAAAGAACAATTCTTTAAATCGTGTCCACGTCACCACCGCTATACCAGCTCTTGCTTGGTTCGTCTCCCACCAATAATTGGCTTCTCCCTTCATTAGATATGTTGCGAACGCTATCTTTTGTTCTTCCGCAACTCGCGCAATCATGAAAGCTTTCTCTATCTCCTTCACCCAAGTTTGGGCTTCGATCGGATCCGTAGTCCCCTTGAATTCCGGCGGTCCTACCGCTTTAAAATCTTTAAAATTAGCCAATCCGTCGGCTGGCCGATTTCTCGCTCCTCCCCTGGCTGTAGCCCTATTTTCCATATCTTGGGTCAGCATATCCACAAAATTCTGCATCGGGTCCGCTTGACCTCCTTCGTTATTTATTGATTGCTCTTCTCTTTGGTTTCGATTCTGTCGTCTAGGCGGCATGATCTGTTTTAAATGAAAATCTTATATTAATACTCTTTTCTATACAAATTCTTATCACAATAAGAATTCAACACAAAATTCTCAAGTAATCGCATATTTATTCAAATAGCACATAGTACATTTAGTACTTCACATAACTTTATCCTTTTAAAAGTATTTTAGGATTAATCATACCCAACTTTACAAAAGTTGCAATTCTCCAACTTTACACAAAAAGTTTTCATTCTCCAATTTCACATTACTATATCCAGTTCATCAAACTTACCACACTTAAGAGTTCAGTAACTTGTCACAACTATATGAGTGTATGAACTTATCCTAGTCAGACTTTTGGCGTCCATTCGCTGAGGGGTCCAAAACATTTCATATAATTATGAGTCATTAACTTACCATAAGTATGAGTTTTAAGAACACACAAATTTATTTTAATCTTATATTCATATAGAAAATAAAGATTTCATTCATAAAAACATATATTTACATATGCTTAAGCATCATTCTCGATATTACATCACTTAATACCAAAAGCTTCTACCAAAAGACATTAAAACTTATATCTAAGTTATCTAACGTCCACTGCCTTCACCAATCTTCTTCTTGCTGGGACACTTGTTGAATCCGTGACCCGTCTGTCCACATAAAAAACACTTCCTCAAATTTGGCTTAGGACAATGCAAAGAGATATGTCCTTCCTGCTTACAGTTGAAGCACACGTTCTTCCACATCATACATTCTCCAGCGTGAGTCTTTCCACACTTGATACAGGCTTGCTTCTTCTTCAGACTTGTCTTCTCAGAATTAGGGCTGTCGTTATCCCTCTTCCTCTTTTTCTTGTCCTTCTGCTGCTTGATTGTTCCCTCAGACGATCCTCCACCTTCAGCCTTCATCTTCTCCACCTGCGCCTTCAGCTCGTTCCGTTCTTCAGTCATTTCACGCAATGCTCGCTCGTTCTTCCACAACTCCTCCAAGAGAAATACCTTGCTTCGGAGTTCCTGAACTTCCACAGATAGCTGATCTTGTTCTCCAACTTTGATCTTATTCTTTAAATCCACCTTAGCTGGCTCAGACTCGGCCTCCTCATCTCCACTCAAATACATCTCGGGATAATCGTCATGATCATTCCCCAGATTAACCATTGGTTCATCTTCTCCCAACTTCTCAACCGATTTGCTTTGTGCTGGCACCCCGGCTACTGGCAATGGTACAACAGCCGCTAGCATCTCCGTACTCTTTTCACCTTCTTCAGACATCCTACAATCAGTTTAAACAACTTGATTAGTACTTTACTAGTACAACATTCTCAAACTATGTGCCCACATTTCTCACTATCAATACGCTTCTGCAATCCCTCACTTAGTACTCTAAATGAGTATTCTCTATCTCACTTATGGTTATAATCCTAGGGTTTTTCCCCACCCCACTTAAGGTTTATAACCTACGGCTATTCTACCAGCTGGTGACACCTTGGTCACTACGGATCTGATACCAACCTGTGACACCCCCAAATCCGGGTTACCTGACTCCCGAGTTTGGTGTTCACGATCCAAATATAAATAACATTTAACTACCCATAATAGATATAGATAGTAACTTTCATAAGTATTTATCAGAGTTTACTAATAATTCATCACCCAGGTTCACTAACCTTAACTTTACAAACATACCCCTTTGGATAAACAAAAAGGGTTTACAAATACAACATAATAAATATGCTAATTATAACTAGTTTATTACAACGCCTTTGCCTTTATCCTTCTCAGCACCTCCTGCCACTTCGTCCCTAGCTGAAAAGATTTATTTAGCAAGGGTGAGCAACTAATTTGCCCCGCAAGTTAAGACATACAATAAATGTATAAGTACTCAAAACAACAGACTATCTATTTTGATAGAATGAAACCAAAGTTCGGGGAACTTTGAAATAGCTGAACAAATCGTTATTCAATAAAAAGTCTTCTCTTCTTCTACGCAACACAATAATTCAATAATGAAAGAGTACAACGCTTTCAAGTTTCTACGGTATTCTAGTGAATAATCTAGAATCAATTCTACGAATGAAATATTTCTCCAGATTTATACTGAGTGATCACACTAGATCTTTGAACTTATTTTCTCGGGTAGATATCAAAGATTTACTTTGATAAATACTTAGGTGTATCAGATAACCATAAAGATTAAATCATACCCCTCTGCAAGTACTCAGAGCCGGTCAACTCTTTGTACCCTATATTATGCATAATACTCAAAACGCGCGCAAAGGTCAAATTCACGACCAATAAAATATTCCCTTTATAAAAAGGTTGTTCTTCTCAGTCTTAGAATCAAGTTTATGATTTTACAATGAAATACTGGGATTTCAAATTCTATTTGCTTCTCAATCTAGCCGAAATAATTGGCATCGACCTATCAATAATAATTGAATTCTCTTCTCTAACCTATCAAGTTCAAATAAATTTTTTCGTCTAGCTAGAATAATTAGCTAAGACATTTCTCATAATAATTTGACAATAAACAGGAATTATCTGTACTGTCAATTCTAACTTCTACAGATATGAATATCCAACAACAGTAATTCTACAAATATATATTTTCTAATTCAAAATTTTAATTTCAACAATAAATCCCTGGACGTGGCATAATTAGCAATAATTATCCACCAATAATAATCGAATGAAATAACTCAAGGTTGAGTTAGGGAACTTGCCTCTTCCGCTGATTACAGCTACACAATATATTTATCTGCGTTTGAAAGACTTATAACCAATAACATCGGTCTAACAATTAGCACAATCATTTATAACACATAACACTGTATTTTACAGTCAAACTTCTCCTAGGCACATTACCACATAGCCACGTTAGTGTTTATAACCTATATAAACACTTATCAAGTCAAACTATATCAGTCTAATTGGACTTCGGTCCATTCTCGGTGTTCTGGTCACCCTATCCGACAATTAACACATTGATTGTCAATTAAACTTGGTTTCTAAGCTTCAATATTAATTTAGATAAGTCAATTATCAATAATAATATTTTTCAGAAGCTTTTACTATTAATCAAACAATTATTATAATTTATAATAATTTTTCAAACACTTAAATCATTTTTAAATGATTTTAATTATCAAATAATCTTATCATTATTAATATTTAATAATATCAAAATATTAATAACATACTTTTCAAAATATTAAAGTTATCATCAATAACTTAAAATATTTTTAAATCATCAATATTCTACTTAAATGATTTTTTTAAAGTAATTAAAATCATTTTTAAATCATCACCATTAATATATAAATATTAATGAAATTATTATCCAAATATTAAAAGTCATTAATTATAACTTAAAATATTTTTAAACCATTTTTCTCATTTTTAAATGATTTTTAAATCAATAAAATCATTTCTAATTCATTTATTTAATATAATAATTAAATAAATCAAATATCATTAATATTAATTTATTAATGAAAATTCTCCAAAAATATTGAAAATTATATTTTATAATTTAAAATATTTTTTAATACTTTATTCTAAATAAAAATGGTTTTTAAATCATTTAAATCATTTTCATCTTATTCATTTAATTTAATAATCAAATAAATATAATATCATTAATATTAAATTATTAATGAAAATTCTCCAAAAATATTAAAAGTTACATTTTATAACTGAAAATATTTTTAAATACATTTTCCTTATTTAAAAATGATTTTTCATAATATTAAATCATTTTTCTCTAATTTATTTAATACACTAATTAAATAAATTAAATACTTTTAATATTTAAATAATTATAAATATTAAAGAAAAATATTCCAATTGGTCAAAAATTATTTTTGATAATTTAAAATAATTTTTAAAACCATTTTTGGTAATTTTTAGAATTTATTTCTATTTTTTTAATCAATTTCCAAAATCAGAAAATTAAAATAAATTAATCCGTCGCTAAAGGCCTATAGCGACACTATCCGTCGCTATAGGTGTTCTTGAGCAACCCAGATTTCTTTTCCGGCAGGCGAGGGTGCATGGTTTGACCGGCGATAACTGACGATCGGAGCATGATCTAAGCTATCTAAAAGTTTGGACGTGTAGACAATATGTCACACTACAACATACAACCAACACTTTGGTTAAACAACATGATAATAAGGAGATCAAAGCCTCCAAACTTTCTGACAAACCGTTTCTGGGCAGAAACAGATGCGAGTTGCCACTTTGAAGCTCGATTTAATATATGTTCTGGTCATGTTTTACTTTATCTATCAACTCTAGGTTGTAGACAAAATGTAGTACTACAACTAGAAAGCATAATAACAGAAAAACATCAAACCATTAACTAGATATATTCCGTCAAACTTGAACACGGACACTGTCTCGAATTTTTTTGGGTTCGTGTTCTTGACAGATTCGGTCAACGGGGTTTTGACCGTGTATAACTTTTGATCTATAAACGATCTGTCTTTAATTATTTTTGCAGCTTAAAGAACTCGTAACAGGCTACAATTTACAAGTCTTAAACATCAGAAACATGTAACACACACGGAGTTATAAGATCTGACATTTGACTGAAAATCACATATTTTCAAATTCCCAGATTTTGGAAAACTTAAAATTTGTGCACTTTGATGTTATGGGTTCGTGATTTATCAACCCAGATCATCAATTGATACCTTATTACACATATTTGAACAATCAATTGCAGCAAATAACAAGGAATCGAAGGATTTCAAAAATTAGGGTTTATACCTCTTTTGCTTTGATTTTTGATTCTGCCCTTCCAATCTGTTATTGGCTGATATAGGAGCTGTTTCTAGGACTGATTTACTTGTATAATTCGTGGGTTTTGGAGAGAGAGATGGTTGGTGAGAGCTTATAGCAAAAATGGCCAATTTTCTTAACTTTCTATCTCTTGAATCTCTTAAATAATCTTTAGATGCATTGAATGGTTGGCATTTTCGGCTGGGGCAGATGATTTGTGTCACAAAGTCAAGGTAGTTGGTAAGGAGTTGGTTACCTAATAAAGCTTTGGACAATTTGGCAAGTTAACAATTAAAAATCCCATAAAGGGTATTATGGTCATTTCCAATTTTTCTAGATCTTCTCATTTGATGAAACCCTTAGGGTTTAGGGTTTGGAAAATCTAGGGTTTAGGTTTTGTACCCTTTAGGTCTAAAAATTCTAATTTCCATAATTTACAAATTTAGGGTTTAATTAGAAAAATAAATTTTTCTAAAATACAATTAGGGTTTCTCAAATAGAATTCTAACTTACAAAAATATAATTAGTGATTTCTAATCATATTTATGTTTAATGAATACTTTAGGCATGCTAATAAAAATTAGGGTTGCCTAATTAGGGTTTACAATTTTCGGTTTTAACATTAGGGTTTCTCGATGTACAATTAGGGTTTCTAACGGTACGTTAGGGTTTCTAATCCTGAGATTAGGGTTTCTAATCTCATATTTGTGTTTAATGAATCCATTAAGTCTATCAATTAGGATTAGGGTTCCTAATTTAAAGTTTACAATTCCCAATTTTTAAAATTAGGGTTTTCTACAACACATTAGGGTTTTCTACAACTGAGATTAGGGTTTAATAATATTAAAACCTATCCGATCAATTATTGATCATTAAGCTCATATAAAACAAACACATTCTTAGCAATATAATTATTTTAATTATATTTTCTACCGAATCCCTATCCGTAAATTAGGGTTAGGGTTTCTAAAGTTGTTAAGCACAACTCTACTCTATTTTTCTCAGTCAATACACAAATTGACAAATTTTCAAAATTTCGTATCACAGATACACGGTACTTTATTAACAGTCAATGTTAATAAAATAAAAAAAATTATTCCTAAATTTTGGATTATTCGAAATCCCGGGTTATCACATGTACCCAGTTGCACATTCCTGTCATGCGCTTCCAAATACAATGCTTCCATTGCATCTGGAGATGATGACTCCAATGTAGGTACCAGCGTAGTAACCGATGTTACCTCTCTTTCTTCTTCCACATCGTTCATCATACTAAGGTATGACGATATATCCATCTCTCCCTCAGAGTAGTCTTCCTCAGAAAAGTACTCCTCTGCCTCCGACTCCTCTAGAATCACTATTGGTACCTCCGCCACCGGCATAGGTACAGGCTCTACTCGGTTCACAAGCTCTTCACTCACCGCATGTATATCTCTATACATGAAGCTATCGATCAACATCCTACAATAACACATATGTTGATTAGTACATAACACATAATCGTATAAGCACAAATCACATTTAATTTATTTAGGGTTACTTTCCATCTTTTAAATCTTTTGGTATTGAGTTTCCTCAATACCTTATTGACTCATTCAACTTAAGTAAAGCTCGAGTTTACTTCATTCGGACTTCTCTTCCTTAACGAGGTTATTAGCCTAAGGTTCTTCCCCCCTTAAGTTTTATAACCTAATGCTTTGATACCAACCTGTGAATCCCCCAAATCTGGGTCTCTTTCAGCCCGACATATGGTGCTCCACGGTGCTACAGTTCACACAAACATTCAATTGAAATGCCTCAAAAGAACGAATATGTCTTATATATATTCCAAAACAATACTACCATTCCCCAGGTTCTTTATAACCATTACATTTGTTCTTGTCATAATATCAAATATTATCATTACCAACCTATACTATTACATAAGCAATCTACACATTCACTTTAGCCTTCTCTTTATCCTTGTAGAATCCTTCGGTCCATTCGGTCTAAGCTGCATTCATATGGTTCAAGCAAGAGTGAGCATAACAAGCTCAGCAAGTACAACAATTTCATTTTAAAAGCATACTTGAAACATAGGAATCGTATATCTTCAATAACTGGATGATAGTTACGAAGTACTATCAATAATTCAAAATAGCTTTCCTTTTTCCTTCAAAACATTTTACAATAACAATATTCATCAATTCATCAATTCTGGTTCAAGACGTGAACGTCTTATAGTTTCTTTGAAAAGGACAACCCGACACGAAGTCTGTAAGTCCGGCATAGCTTACGAGTACATCTAGGTGATCAGCCTATAGTACCCTATGTTGATCAATACTACATCCATTAAACGTGTGTACGTTTAAGTTGTGGCAACCTCATGTGCCCATCGAATACTCGATGAAAATACATTTGTTTATTCATATTCAGGCTTACCTTGAATCCATACCCAATAATTGGTGTAGGATAGTGTTAGGAATTCTATATTGAAAGACTTGTAAACAGTTTAATCAATCTATCACAATTAGTCTAGCCGAGCTAAAATTGGCATCGACTCTTTCTTCAAAACCATACATGCATCTCATAATTTGAATCATTTGAAAACCTGGCTAACACGAAGGTTAGACAAGCGTTTAAGAAAAACTTGCCTTTAGCGTCTGCTACAGTACAATTACGTTTCCTTTGAGCCTTTATAGTTTCTACAACACATAAGCACATAACATACCACATTAGGTCATGAATGAACATACTTAGTTCCTAAATAATCTTACCCTTCTTCCCAATCTAATCCCGTATTAGATTTATTATTTATTGGTTCTGGCTTACCGTCGTTCTTTACATCATTCTTACTAACTTCTGTCTCTTCTAACACTTAAGTGAAATTACTTCATTAGTACAACTCGGTTCAAGTTAATTATCCTTCCTCACAGCTTACTAACGTCCTTACGTTATCATCCAAAACTCGATCGTCATTGGTTAAGTATACGTATTGCATATCGTTCACATTCATCTTTAATTGACTTTCTTTAACCCTAAGTAATCATACTTGAGTTTTAATTATGACTTAATAATATTTTATTAAATCCCTTTGATCTTTACTAAACAATTTCCCTTCATGTTCCACTTGTAACCATTCTTCATTGTCTAAGTTCTAAGGCTGGCGTCGCGGCGCCAGTGTTGCTTTGTTATGCCGCGGTGCGGCGTCGCCCATTAGGGCTTGGAGAACGGACTCGGCGCTGCAGCGCGAGTCCCTTAGTTAACTATCACGCTGTGGTGCGAGTTTGCAATGTCTGGAGCTCACTTTGGCACTGCGGCACCGGTCATTTAAGCTCGGAGTCGCGCCACGGCGCGGACTCTGAGCCACGGATAGTTTTGACAGATTTTCAACTTTGCGATATTCCCGGACTCGTAACTTCTTCGTTATAAGTCCGAATTGGCTCATTCAAGAGCCTATGTTTCACAAATCACGTACTCTACGTGTTCATGCAAGAATTTTATCTATTCGACTTCGTTTGCTAAAATTTCACCTATTAGTCCATTTTTAACGAAAACGATAAACGTTCATGAACGTTCAACGCTCGTTTCTTCGTTCTAAGTCGGAATCCGGCCATTTTCGAGTTCGCAACTCTATAATGACAAATACGACTTGTCTCCATTGAAAACCAATGTTTCTAAGATCAATATCAAAATTCAACTTTCATTCCGAGAATTTCACGAATTTGACGATCGTCGTCTAATCGTGTGAATTCCGACGAAACCTCGTTACTTGAGATTTTTAGACCATTTCACTTGGATTCAATCCATTATACCAACATCTTGACATACATGCTTTGTTAACTTATAACCATGATAAGTTATTACTAGTTCATTGTGAATTTGTAAGTTATGAAAATATAAACTACTTATATTTCCATTTAACTTATGTCTTCTTTTCATATGACTTATTAATGAGTTAAGTCCTTAAATACTTATTCTTACATCTTATTAATCATGCTAACTTTATTAATGTAAACATGTTACAAGTTCTAACAAGTTCTTATACTTCCATTATAAGTTCATAACTTATTTATGAATGAATTACTTATTCATGACTTATCCGGCTTATTAAGAATTAAGCCCTTTGGTTTATCATTCAAACTTCTTCTTAGCATGTTATTCTACCTATACCCCCTTTTCTATAAAAGGAAGAGAAAAAAAAACATGGTTCAAGAACACTTACACTTGAATAACACTTGCTTAATCTTTAATCTCCTTCTTGATTCTTGAACTTCAAAGACTAGCTTCCTAGCTTTTTCTCTCAAGTCACTAAGCTATAAGTTATTGGTGGAAAATCTAATAATAGAAGTTAAGCATCAAAGTGCTTATCCTCTCTAACACTTAAGTTGCTTTGAAATGGATGAAAAATAACAACCAAATAATGAGCACACTCCTCCTCTATTTATAGGATTTCTAAAGTGAGGGTAGTTTGGTCATAAAGCCACTCCACCTCCTTAATCCACCTCCTTACTATTCAAAGCTTAGCAACCAAGTAAACTTGCTCCCCACATTTACTTGTTCACCACATAAGTTATCCATTGCTTAGCCCTTAAGTCTTTTGCTAATCACAACACTTGGTCACCACACTTACTTAATCATTAAGTATACTTGATCCCCACAACACTTAGTCCTTAAGTTTACTTTGTCATCACTTATAAACACTTTGTGTGATCACCACACTAACTTAGCCTCTAAGTATACTTGCTTCCTACTTTGGATCATCCATAATTTGCTACATGGTTCATACTACCCATTGGATCATAGGCTTGAGCTTAGGTTAACTAACATACTTAATTACTTGGGCTTCTAACATAATTTGCTTCACAAATTTTAATTCATAAATTGGACTTGTAATTAACAAACACTTGGGCTTTGTTCATTAACTTATATTGGACTTCACCTTAATTCACATTGGACTTAACCATTCTTGCATTTGGGCCTTATCAAATCCTACATGTCCAACACATTTGGCTTAAAGCCTTATAACGTACAATTTACGTATTCATCTCGTATTCCCTTGTATATTAATTCAATATATACGATATACCATCATTCATACGTACTCGTATAATACCTCGTATCATACTCGTTTTCTCTACCTCGTACAATACCTACGTATTATACAATCATCGCTTAATTCATTAATCGCATTACATTTCCTTCTCATAAATCATTTTCCTTAAACGTTAGGTTTTAAGTCCACAGGCGAAATATAACATTTTCCATAACTGAAATATTATTGGATATTCCATCTCACCTCGATATTCTATCGTTACGTATTTCTCGGAAGTTCAAAAATAATTCCTGAGCAGAAATGCATGAATAGTGTATTTCAAAAAAATTCTCGGAATGATTTTATTTTCGTCTTGAAAATTCAAACACTTTAATTCTACCATGTAACCAAAATACTACGACGTTCTGATTTGTTTAGGTCATAGAACGACCTTCGATTAGCTTGCTCCATAAATAATCAATTAAATTCATTTAATAAAAATAAAAATTTAATTCTCAAAAATTCGATTTTCTCGGGGCGTTACACAATCTCACTTGAGAAATAAGTGAAAATTCGACCGGCTATAGTCCCCAACTTCCCCAAACACTCAAATCCACAAACAAATGCAAAGAACAGCCAGTTACAGCAAGCATCCAAATTACTTGAACTCAATTCTATTTCTACAAACCTTCCTTTGATAAGTATAAACCCATAACTGTGATACTCGCGGAGGTTCGGGCAACCCATTCTGCTCGTGACATATATAGAAGCTTTTATCATCAAATGTATGTTCGTTGATCAACAAGCTGTGCAACTCCAATTCAAGATTAACAGCATATAAATCTTAGCCGAGCAAGTCTATGAACAAGTTGGGATTCTGATACGAAGGTGTCACACCCATCTGCCTTACAAGTGCATCCTTTCCAAAGCATCTTTAAGATTTGGACCCTTATTTGTTGATTGTGGTGGCTGCGTAACTGTGCTTCCACCATGGGCATTGCTGTTACTTACACCCAACAAACCAGAACCGATATTAACATCAATACTACTTGACCCGCCGCTAGACAGCTCTCCATACAGTGACATAAAATCAGGTGCTTTTGTAGCAACTGAACCAGAATTCATAGCTGAAGTATCTTGTGCTACATCAACGAGACCCTCCAGTTGTTGGAATGGATCCACAGACATGGCACTACTTGTAACAGTTGGTTCTCCCAGGTCAAGCAAGTCGGGAGGTGGCTGAAGTGGAGGAGCGGCCTTCAATGCAGTAGGTTCAGATAAAGTCACTCCCTTGGTTGAGTGAGTATTATCCGCTGAATTACTGTTCGCCTTTGAACCCCTGTTGGCAGCAGCGGATTGTGGCTTCTCAGACTTGGAAGTACCGCCAAACAGTGATGCAGCAAGTTTTTGCCTTTCTGGGGATATTTCGAATTGCTGCCTTCTTAAATCATGAGAGGCATCGTGTGCTCTTGATTTTGCACTACTTGTGGCAGTAGGTTGTTCTGTCCCGTTCACAGTCTTGTGAGAATCAGGGTTCGTGGTTGATGGGGCAGGAGATGAATAAGTTGGCCTACCCCACTTCTTTTGAACCCCATCAAGTCGAAGCTTAAGCTCTGATGATCCTGCGTGAGAAGCAGATGACACTAATGGAGCTTGGTGTATCTCCCTCACATAAGATGGCTCAGGTATTGGAACAAGTTCAGTCGTTGGTACTATTGTAGCAGGAATCCTTGTGGGCATGGTGGGTTTTGGAATCTCATAGGCCTCAAACCTAAGAGCATGTGTTGAAGCTTCATGCTGATCTTGGCTTCTAAAATTGCTAATATCTAAAATACCAGAACGTGCACTCTCAGGGATATAGGGCTGAGCCCCCTTCTCCAAGGACAGTTGGACGTAACCGTTGAGAAACGAAAGGTCTTTATCTATCTGCAAGGAGGATTTATGGATGTTTTATTAGTGTTCCAGCATAAATGATACAACCAAGTAGCTACACAAGGTTATAGAATGTAAAAGTGGACAGCCAACAAACAAACACACACTGCAAGTACCACTGAAAATACATGAAATGTATACATGCTCATATGCCAGCACAAAACAACTTTTGAGGTCAAAATAGATGAATAAAAATTGCATGCATATATTATTACTACAGTGCATTATGCAAGCCATACATCAGTACATTCCAGTTTGTTCTACTACAGAGAAGATAAAACTGAGCGAGTTAAATATGGACATATCCATCAACTAAATTACATGTGCATATAAGCATGATTAGTTACAGAGCTCAAAGGTAGACTGGTTGACCCCTAAGCTAACAATTAAACCATGGATCATCATCGCACACAAAAGCCTGCGAACAAGGTCTTTAAAACCAAATTTATACTGTTTTCACAAGAGACTCTCTAAAAAAATTGACTAGTTAACTAATATCCTTCTAATGCTTTTAAACTTGTTAACTTATAAACATCAATCAAGCATAGACAATTCATACACCTAAACGAATAAATCATATGTGTGTGTGTATAGTTTATAATAATATAGATCAAGTATAATAAAGCACTATACTTGCACATATGAAAGCATGTAAACAAAGTCCATAATCCTTTAGATTGCTTAAACATACGACAAGTATAAAATGAAAAACAATTTTCTTATGATTTGCTAATTTGTTAATATATGTATTTATTTTTTTATATTCTTTTTTCTGATAGCGCGGTTTAAAAGTTACCAACTGCAAATTACCAATTTTGTGCTGAAACGAACTAGATTCAAATTATTTTCTACTCCCAACAAATTTAAAAGTAAACAGTAATCATAACAACATTATACAGTAACCAAATTTAGATTAGACATTAACCAACATATATCTATTTAGTAACCAAATCAATGTTAGCTAGTTACCAAACTACACGATGTTAATAACCAAAACATAAAACACATTTGTATATTCATCTTACAATAGAAATAATCAGTATATTGATTTTTGTTACCAATTAAATTATAACAGTTATATGTAGGTAACCAATATAGCCAATAAGTAACCACCATATTAAAACAAACCAATATAAAACACTGTAACATTATTCAGTAATCATAACAACTTTATACAGTAACCAAATATATTTTAGACTGTAAGCAACACATATTTATTTAGTAACCACGAGATAACCACATTTTCCATTGCATTTTTATAGTAAAAAATAACCAGTATAATTCGTTTGTTACCAACTAAAGACAGACTTTTGTAAGAATGTATCCAATTTGGCTAACAAGTAACCATTAATATAAAAAACATAAGTAGAAGTGTACATAATATGCATCAGTAACCAATATTATAGTAACCAATTAATCACTGCAGTAATTAAGTTTGCATTAGTCAGTAACCAAGTCAGCATTAATTAGTAATATTATACAGTAACCAAATCAATAATAATCAGTAACCAATTTATATGTACTTAGTAACCAAAATATAAAACATATTTTTTTCATGCATTTTGCTATCAAAACAGTCAGTATACTACCTTTGTTAATCAACATCAATTTTGGTTATTGTACACCATCAAAAATGTTACCAACCATGTGGTTAATGGTTACTAACATTAAATAATTATATATTCATGTAAACAATTAAATTTATTGTATTGGTTACTGTCAGTCTCAATTGTCTGATAACTGAATAAACATTATAAAGTAACCAAATCAATATTAGACAATAACCAAACTACATAATCTTAGTAACCAGAAAATAAACCAAATTTTTACATGCAATTTTGAAGGCCTAAATGATGGAATTTGACCAAAAAACAATGCAGTTCACCAGCAAAGCTGGTGATTTTTGATCGTTGATCCGTTTCCAATGAAATTAGGCTCCGAAAACGCCAAAATTCAACACTCCAAACTTGATAACATTATACAGTAACCAAATTTAGATTAGACAGTAACCAACATATATCTATTTAGTAACCAGAATATAAAAAACATCAATATGTACTTAAAGATCCAACAGTTGCAGGAAGGTAACCAATGTATTTAATAAGTAACCATCAATATAAAAAAAATCAGTAGAATATACATTTAAAGTATACAACAACCAAATAAACATTATACAGTAACCAAATCAATAATAAACAGTAACCAATTTATATGTACTTAGTAACCAGAATATAAAACATATTTTTACATGCATTTTGAAATCAAAACAGTCAGTATACTGACTTTGTGACCAATTAAAGAGCGAAAAGCTTAAGAAATGTAACCAATATACGAGTATATAGTAACCACGGGGTAACTATATGCATATAAACTTTAAACTCAAATACCTCAGTATACAAATCTATAACGAATCAATCAACAATCAAATTTGTTACAGATCGAGGCTAGTTACTAATCTTGAAGTTGTTGTTGATCTTAAAGTTGTTGTTGATCTTGAAGTTGCTGTTGATTTGAAGTTACTGTTGATCTTTTTCGATATTATCTGATCTCAGAATTGCATCGCCGTTGGAGAAGTCGTCTTCTCTAATATGTCGTTGCTCTGTTTTTTCGGATCTGAAAGTTGCTTGTTTTCTTCATTAGCGTGAATTGTTGATCGGTTGGTTGGAAATATAAAAGTCGGTAATTGACGTGTAGGGAGTTAATGATCGTAATTTTAGCAACGTAATATTGTGTTGCGTTATTTTTTGTAATTATTTTGGGGATGTTTTGTTTTTGTAAATACTTTCTAATTGTTGTAATGTTAAGAACCCATGAAAATTAGGTCTAGTACATATTAATAAAGAGATCTTGTTCTAATAAACTTCTAATTGGGTTCAATTAATATTAAGGCCCAAATTTTATTAATTTAATTTATTCAACACTTATTACTACTTATTAGTCCACATAAATTAAATGACCACTTTAACCTAAATAAAATGTAAAGTCCAATTAAAATATTAAAAATTGATAAATAAATTCATATGTTATTTATTATTATCATTATTTTTTTTCTGGGTATTACAATTACACGGCCGGAATATATTTAGTTATATACTTAAAACTTAAAAGAGTATTTTGAATTACCATTTAACAGCCTAAACACAGTAATCACCTAAAAGGCAAATACTGCAGTATTAATTAATTACGATCTCTCAATTCTTAGGCCTTGTTATAACTGAACTTAAATAAAAATTTGTTACTTAAAACCATGTTTAAGCAATTTTTTAAAATGTTAACTTTTTTTTTTGTTGATAATTATTTCTAAGATACATGTATGTAGCAGCACAATAATATTTATCACAAGTGTCGCTAATATCAACGCTAACAACAATATTTATGTCGCTAAATATTTATTTCAAAAAATTAAAGATGTATTGAAAGAGATCCTAGTCCACTAAAATTTATTACAAAATTGGTTATGTTCTTTTCTGGTCTAATCTTCAGCAGTCAGAATATTTGTTAAAAACATAGATAAATGGAAATGCTCAAATCCAAGTGTAAATCTGCAACTATATGTTCAAAACATATTACGGCAAATTCAAATATAACTAAGAGTAATATATTTGTCGGAACATTAAAGGTTACATTTCTCTGCAGACAAAGTGGGTTTATAAAATGACAATAAACATAATAAAATGAAACCCTAGAGAATAACCAATTATTATAACAAGGGAATGACAATCTCACTTGAGAAATAAGTGAACCCATAACTGTGATACTCGCGGAGGTTCGGGCAACCCATTCTGCTCGTGACATATATAGAAGCTTTTATCATCAAATGTATGTTCGTTGATCAACAAGCTGTGCAACTCCAGTTCAAGATTAACACCATATAAATCTTAGCCGAGCAAGTCTCTGAACAAGTTGGGATTCTGATACGAAGGTGTCACACCCATCTGCCTTACAAGTGCATCCTTTTCCAAAGCGTCTTTAAGATTTGGACCCTTATTTGATGATTGTGGTGGCTGCGTAACTGTGCTTCCACCATGGGCATTGCTGTTACTTGCACCCAACAAACCAGAACCGATATTAACATCAATACTACTTGACCCGTCGCTAGACAGCTCTCCATACAGTGACATAAAATCAGGTGCTTTTGTAGCAACTGAACCAGAATTCATAACTGAAGTATCTTGTGCTACATCAACGAGACCCTCCAGTTGTTGGAATGGATCCACAGACAAGGCACTAATTGTAACAGTTGGTTCTCCCAGGTCAAGCAAGTCGGGAGGTGGCTGAAGTGGAGCGGTCTTCACTGCAGTAGGTTCAGATAAAGTCACTCCCTTGGTTGAGTGAGTATTATCCGTTGAATTACTGTTCGCCTTTGAACCCCTGTTGGCAGCAGCGGATTGTCGCTTCTCAGACTTGGAAGTACCGCCAAACAGTGACGCAACAAGCTTTTGCCTTTCTGGGGATATTTCGACTTGCTGCCTTCTTAAATCATGAGAGGCATCGTGTGCTCTTGATTTTGCACTACTTGTGGCAGCAGGTTGTGCTGCCCCGTTCACAGTCTTGTGAGAATCAGGGTTCGAGGTTGATGGGGCAGGAGATGAATAAGTTGGCCTACCCCACTTCTTTTGAACCCCATCAAGTCGAAGCTTAAGCTCTGATGATCCTGCGTGAGAAGCAGATAACACTAATGGAGCTTGGTGTATCTCCCTCACATAAGATGGCTCAGGTACTGGTACAAGTTCAGTCGAGGGTACTATTGTAGCAGGAATCCTTGTGGGCATGGTGGGTTTTGGAATCTCATAGGCCTCAAACCTAAGAGCATGTGTTGAAGCTTCATGCTGATCTTGGCTTCTAAAATTGCTAATATCTAAAATACCAGAACGTGCACTCTCAGGGATATAGGGCTGAGCCCCCTTCTCCAAGGACAGTTGGACGTAACCGTTGAGAAACGAAAGGTCTCTATCTATCTGCAAGGAGGATTTATGGATGTTTTATTAGTGTTCCAGCATAAATGATACAACCAAGTAGCTACACAAGGTTATAGAATGTAAAAGTGGACAGCCAACAAACAAACACACATTGCAAGTACCACTGAAAATACATGAAATGTATACATGCTCATATGCCAGCACAAAACAACTTTTGAGGTCAAAATAGATGAATAAAAATTGCATGCATATATTATTACTACAGTGCATTATGCAAGCCATACATCAGTACATTCCAGTTTGTTCTACTACAGAGAAGATAAAACTGAGCGAGTTAAATATGGACATGTCCATCAACTAAATTACATGTGCATATAAGCATGATTAGTTACAGAGCTCAAAGGTAGACTGGTTGACCCCTAAGCTAACAATTAAACCTTGGATCATCATCGCACACAAAAGTCTGCGAACAAGGTCTTTAAAACCAAATTTATACTGTTTTCACAAGAGACTCTCTAAAAAAATTGACTAGTTAACTAATATCCTTCTAATGCTTTTAAACTTGTTAACTTATAAACATCAATCAAGCATAGACAATTCATACACCTAAACGAATAAATCATATGTGTGTGTATAGTTTATAATAATATAGATAAAGTATAATAAAGCACTATACTTGCACATATAAAAGCATGTAAACAAAGTCCATAATCCTTTAGATTGCTTAAACATATGACAAGTATAAAACGAAAAACAATTTTCTTATGATTTGCTATTTTTTAATATATGTAGTTATTTTTTTATATTCATTTTTCTGATAGCGCAATTTAAAAGTTACCGACTGCAAATTACCAATTTTGTGCTGAAACGAACTAGATTCAAATTATTTTCCACTCCCAACAAATTTAAAAGTAAAGGCTTCTACTTCTAATAGAGGGCTAATATAATCTTCCATTAGCGGGTTTCTGAAGTAGGTGAAGAATACCATTAATATACTCCTCCCATTCTAAAAATATGAGATCACTTACCATTGGATCTTATATTTTAGAATGAGGGTATTCTATACTCATAAAATAATAATTAAAAAAAATGCAGAACCTCATATACCCAAGTTTCTCTAGAGTTTGAGTGACGTGAAAATTGAATTGAAAAAAAAAATAAAGAAAAATTAGAAGATTAAATTCAGACTTTGCGCAAATAAATAACAAGAATGTCAATTGTCAAATCATCCCATGAGTAAACTTCTTGAAAATTTACATCAGTAAATCTATAATCTATTTTTCCTATGCAAAGTATTAAAAAAAAAAGAAAAAAATAAGAAGATATTAACGATCAGTGACCACAAAATGGTAAACAAAATATTATATGTTACGATATTAAATATTACCTCAATGTCTTCGCAGCTTGCGTCCAGTGGCATTATATTCTCAACAGCATAAGCATCCAAACCAATGACCGCTTGAAGTTCATATGCACGTTGCTGCAGATCCGTTGAGCTTGATGCAGATAATTCTTCAATTAAGGATTGGCACTGCATCAATGAAATAAATTTTACCAATCTCAAAAAAATCTTATTTAGGTATTGAAACATACTGAACAGAACCGGAACTGCAAGATGTTGATTGTAAAACACAATGAAAAGCAGATCTCATTTCTTGGAGAATTGAGTTTTGTAGTCAAGTGAATCCAGACTTGAATTCATTCCTTAAACTAGTCCATCAAAAAATTACAGAGAAAATAGGATACAAAATACATCTCAAATAATACATGGTAGTTAAAAACATTAATAATGTCAATAACCATTTGTCAACCTCTTTTCATGTCAAGTAACCAAAACAGAAGTTTAAGTATACAATTTACATAACAGGAGAAGGAAGGGGGGAGAAGTCACTAGACTCCCAACAATATGGCATGAAAATCAAAATCAACAGATATCTGATCAACCATTTGACACCATAGGCGTCCGTATGGCGACAAGTCGTTAACAATGTGCAATTTATAAATTATTTATTTTACTTCAAAAGTATATTGAACAATAAAATTTTATATACATTAAAACCCAAAACATAATAATTAACACTATGAAATACAATCAAAAACACAATTACATGAATACTTCACAATCAAAAAAACACTTGACAATAAAAACTAGTAGAACAAGCCAACAAACGCTATATAGAAAATAAAGAATCAACCAAGTCAACACCCATCACACATTATAAGTCTAATAAGTAAAAAAATTACACCACATAGCAAGTTCATGAGTTATGATGAGTCATGGGTGCAAAATGACTTAATCACTTTACTTGACGTAACTAATAAGGCTTCAACTACCAAGGCGTGAGCCTTGATAGCTTGACATCCAAGACATCGATGTATCCTTCTCTAGTGCCAAAACGCCTAGTTCCATGACAACTATGTTTGACACCCATAAGAGGTGATATTTAAAATTATATTATACTCCCTCCGTCCCAGGACGCATATTAAGAAATGAATAAAATGACAAAGTTGTCCATAATAATGTCATTAAATATGGATAGAGAATTATAATAAGAAAAGTATGAGATATTTAATGCTATAGGTATAATAGAAAAATATGTGTAAAAGTTTGGTTATTAAAGGAAAATAGACATTTAATATGGGATTACCCAAAATAGTAATAAAGACTTTTATCATGGGACGGAGGGAGTAAATGTTATTAGTTATGTATCTAGATGTTTGATTTATTCTCTAAAAGACATCCAAAATATAAGTGCAATGAGAAACTTCACTACACTCCCAGCAATACCACCATTTGACAACCATGAGGAAAATCAAACTATAAATGTTACAACTTATGTGTCTACATGCTTGATTTTTTTTCCTAAAGACATCCAATAGAAAACTAATCAGTCTAGACACATCAGTTGAGGGATCGGTCGGTAACTAAATCTTCTACATTAAAAGTCAACAAACTCTTTAACAAAAATTCCTGGATACAATGTTCCGTTCAACTATGCTCCAAAGTTTCCGGTGATATCAAAAAGTGAGAACATACTCTCAGAGTACCACTCCTAGTGCAATAGCTTAACAGAAACTAACTACAGAGAAAAGTCAATAATATAGAAGAAGAAAACACAAATTGATTGTTTTATAGAAAGCTCTGTTTTTTAGACCAACCTATGACCATGTTACAATGTTAATAGACATAACAGAATAAAACAATCTCCACTATGAAATAAAAAGAATCACACATCACCAAACTGTGGAAAAAACTTCAACTCCTCTCCATGAGGGCAGTTTTTTAAGATTAAAAAAATTATTGATGAATAGAGAAGCCAACAAGCCTTCCCTAAAGAAAATCAAGAGAAATTAAAGAAAAAAAGTGGAGAGCATTATGAAGCACTGCCCCGTCAATCTTATGAAGATAATTTACTTGAAAAGCTCCTAATGCATGAGCACACAGAGAAACAAAGGAAGAAACTTCATCACAAATCAACTCTATATTTGTCGCCTAATCACAAAACATCCTTCCATTCCTCTCAACCCAAACTAATCACAAAATGACAAGACAAACATGTCTCCAAAGAACCCTCCATCACACAAAAATAAATGAAAACGAAAATGAGACTCACTAACCTGTATACGCATCACATACATCTGGTGATAAGAATTTTAAAGCCTACGCCTCTGAAGCATATTAGTGTAAAGTTGACCAAGAGTCCAAGACCACACAAAAACCTTCCTTTTTCAGGAAACCATTGCTTTCAAAATATAAGAATCAAGATGAAAATGTTTTACTAGATGATAAATTAGAATGTGAAAACAGACCAACAAGAAAAGATGCCCCAGTAGATCACACCACCAAACATGCCTATCCAAGTACTGAAAAGCAGAGACTGAATTAAGAATTTGAATAGCTGAAGAAAAATTCTATCTCCGTGTCATTTCAGCGGAAAAATGAAAATTCCAAGAAGTATTCTCACCACCCAAAGAGTGAAGTTAGAAATTAGAGAAGTAACAAAAAACGAAACCAGATTTTCACCCAAAAATGAGAGGTAACAAAAACAAGAAAAAGTAAAGAGAGGTGCATCTCAATTCTCAACCCAGACTTTTATCTAAAACTGAATATGCATATGCCATTACCAACTCGAACAGAACAAGGAACTGTATCCTTGGGAGATGAACTTTCAAGGATTGGAATGAGTAACATAAGAAGAAAATACTGAACCTCCTTTTTTGATTTACTCGACTCTTATATTTTCAATCCGAAACAAAGAAGAAAGGAAGGAAAAAATAGAAGTTACTAAAAGGGAAAGCGCCATAGCCATTTTCCCAATACAGATAGGTTCTTATATACTAGGTTCCTAAGTCCTAAAATCCCGTTCCTCTCTAGGACGACATATGAAACAAAATCTTCATCCACCAAATAATTTTGCCTATCCATGCGGTCACTAGCTAACAAAAACTTACACATAATGTGCTCGAGTAACTGAGCCACCCACATCGTGAACCTTAAACAATCAAATATTATAAAAAGGGACACTTGCATAACAGTCGATTCTTTTTGTACACCAGAACAACCCTACAAGCTCTTGGAGTATCTAGGTATTTAGGATCTCAGCTAAAGCAGCCTAAAACCACAACAGAAAATCACATTGCTTTTAACTATTGCAATGAAAGGAAGCAATATCCTTGGTTATAACTTTTAAATTATTTAGTAACAATCAAAACAACATTCATGGTTGCATAAGAAACTCTCTCAGCCATGCCTCACTCAAATGTAGTTAAACTCAAACCTTCCCAAAAACGAGAGACCCATTTTCAAAAGTTATTCGTTAAAATCCAAATTATATTGTTCTATATCAAATCCATTTATACAACACTTAAAATATCTATTCCATTTACATGCATATCAAAATTGTTTATATTGTTTGGGAACTAAGAAACGAAAGAATATCCCCCAAAAGATAGTTCACATATTGAGTATTGTCGTAAAAATGTCACAATCTTCGAAAGTGAATTAGGTTTTCTAGTTGATTCGAGAGAAGTAGGAGATTAGAATATAGAATCAGAGATAAAAAGATAGATTGGAAAGATATTACAAAGAGATAAGGGAAGGATTAGAGATTAGAGTAGAATACAGATAGTGAGCAGATTTAGAGAGAAAACGTGGAGAATTCTGACAGAGAAAGTAGAGAGAGAAAGAAGAGGGAAGTTAGAATTCAAATTCTAGAGACAGAAGAAACTCTCAGTTTCAATATCTCACATCAACATTAAGAAACAACTACCATGGCTATCTGAAGACAATAGCCTGATAACAAGAGTTGTTTAACTAATAACAACAGTACCCTTGTTGTACGAAGTAACCAACTACAAAACTCTGTGGAGTGGGATTGTGACAAACCTTCGCCTAAAAACAATTCATGTTCTCATGGATCATATTCAAATTTTGGAAAATAGTAAACTATGCTAAGCTCATTCTTTCAAATAGCCAACGAGCAAGGTCAAAACAGAAGCTTTAAGAATTTATCCAACATAATTTATAGCTGGGCATCTTAGGAGGCTCAACTTCACTTTGAAAAACCCCTTTCCTATGAACCATGAAAGTTGAAAATGCTCTGATTTTAGGTTGCCCATATGTTGCTGTGAATCTGGCAAATCTGCGTTCTTGGATAATGTCATAACATTGAACATAGTTGTCATGGCGCCACGGCGAGATGCAGCGGTAGTTGACTGCCAGAACGCCTAGGCGACAAGGCGCTCGCTATGGCGTCCGTATAGCGACAAGTCATTAATAGTGTCCAATTTATATATTATTAATTTTACTTCAAAAGTATATTGAGCAATAAAATTTTATTTACATTAAAAACTAGTAGAACAAATCAACAAACACCACGTAGAAAATAAAGAATCAACCAAGTCAACACCCCCATCATACATTAATAAATAATAAAATTACACCACATAGTAATTATGATGAGTCATGGATAAAAAATGACTTGATCACTTAACTTGGGCTAGCTACCAAGGCATGAGCCTTAGTGGTTCGGCGCCCAAGGCGTCGCGTTGGCCTTCTCTAGTGCCAGGACGCCTAGGTGTCACCTAGTTGACGCCATGACAACTATGACATTGAATAATAGAATGATAACATTCTCTTGTTGCCTAAATCCCTTCGAAAAAGTCTTTCCAATCATAATCTTGAGTACTGGTTTGTCGCAATGAGGTTCCCCTATTTTGTGAAACTTTTTTCCCTCATGATTTAATGACATTTGTAAATACTGGAAATCAATAACGGTCGGCCCAAACTTCCTTAAACATTTTTTCCCCAAAACTAATGTTAAGAAAACTATATGAGATTGTTTGTAGGCATTTCAGATGACAATTCTCAATTGAAGGAAGAGAATAAAGTTCTATATTATGATTTAGTTTTGTCCAATTTTCTAAATTGAAGTCTGAAATTAAGAATCTGAAGTTCAAGTTGATGATTTAACACGGAATTGAATTTAATCTTATAGAATGAGGATTTGAATAAGAAATTGATGCTTGTAAAAGCTCAAGTACTGCAAAGGACTCCATGATGGCTGAACAGAAGATATACAATGATAAAACTGGTACCGGCTTTAGATCAACCAATAATGTGAAAATAATCCAGTCTCGAAGGTTACATAAAATGCAACTAGGACTTGAAATGATCACACTTTTTGAAATAATAAAGTTATCTTTGTAAAAGCTGTTTCAAATGTTGTTTCTGAAGAAATAACTATGGGACTCAGCTGGCCCCTCAAATGTTCAACCATTCAAAGGTTCAAAGGAATTTCACAGGGAACATGGTTCTAAGGATCAACTGAGAAATTCTCTTCAATGTCAGTAAAGCGACACTCAGCTGACAAATTAAGAGATCAGCAGAGAGGCAATTCAACTCTGCTTTTCCTAAAAACCATTTAGACCTACCAGCAAAGGCAGTCGCAGTGATGCCAAGGATAACAACCTAGAAGAATTCAAATCCAACGGAAGAAAATTCCACTCAAAGACCTATATACCCATAATATAGGGCATGATTAGCCGTGACACACATTACAAGTTTTATGATAGAAGTTACCACTGTAATGGAGTTGCTCACTTTGCTATTAACTGTTTCATGATGATTTCTAACACACATTACAAGTTTTATGATAGATGTTACAACTATAATGGAGTTGGTCACTTTGCTATTATCTGTTTCAAGAGGAACAGCTTCAAGGTTTACAGATAATACCAAAAAAGTCTGGATTCCAAAAGATGTGAACTATCATGGACCCAATTTAATACGAGTGCCAAAGAATGCAAGTGTTTGAATTTTTGCAGGTAAGTCTTCACACTAAATATTTAAGTACTGAATTTGGTATCTAGACAACTGGTGTTCAACCCATATTACAGGAAATCGACACTTATATCATATTTCAAAAGAAAGGATAGACCATGATGACCTTTAGAGACAACAATAGAAGTAGTATAGGCGATGATACAGTCGAGAACAATGCCATAACAATAAATGAATGTTGCATATATAGAGAGATTGAAGCCCAAGTAGTTGAGCATCAATCATTCTGTGACAAGTGTATAAATTTCTTAAAAACTTACTGATACAAGAGATGCTAATGTCTATTCAGTTGATCTCTAAGTGGAGTATATGCACGGGACAGTGCATTTGTAAAGAACACATTTAACCTCTCAACGCATTGATATTATATGAAAGTTATCACATTTGTAAAACAAATAAATGACCCATCCGATAAAATCACAATCATCCGTAGTACCTATAAAAATCATATGAATATAAGGAGAGAGAACAAACGACATATTGGAAAAAAATATTCTCAATCAAGAATAAGTTTAGCTGATGTGGCATACTATCTGTCAAACTGTAATCTATGATCACAAACAAGATTTAACAATTTACATAGTCACATATTGAAATTCAAATGTGAGCTCAAATGTAGTATAAAAATCATCTTGGATTGTAGAGGAAAAAGAAAATTGGTTAAGTAATACTAACCTCAGCTAGCATGTCCACTCTTTTCCCATCTGCTATCTCAAAGGAGTATATTTTCATAAGCGCTGTTACCGCATAAGCCTTCACAAAATAAAAAAAAGAATACCATAATTTTAAACTTTGAAAGAAATATCTCCATAGTGATATGAATAGTTTATTTTTTTGATTAAAATAAAATAAAATTATTAACTGAAGAGATAATACAGGTAAAGAAAAAGGGAATATGGAGTCCAAACTTATAGCAAGATGAACTAAAAAGAAAACAAATCAATAGAGGGCAGCATTCCAATCTCTACAAAGATCAGGCACAGAAATACCCTTAAAAGCACCCATGGGTCATGAGTAAACAAAAAAGTTGGGCCAAAGCTACCAAGGCGCACACATTGGTAGCCTGCCTCAAGTCGACGCCATGACAACTATGTTAGCTACACATGTAGACCCATAAAGTATAAAGCCCTAAACTCAACATCGACTCCTGTCAGCAATGTTCTAAAAGGCGCTAGGCGGGAGGCGGGAGGCCAGGGGGGCCTAGCGCCTAGGGGGGCTAGGCGGGGCCTGGGCGGGATTTTTTATTTTAAGGTAATTTTAATATTTTATCTTACATTTATCCAAACAAAATAATAATATAAAGCATAACAATCTATAATAAAGATAATAAAGGTCTTTTCTTAAAGTTCAAACACATATCCATATTGTTAATGTCAAAGTTCAAACACAAACATGCAATTGTTCAAAGTATAAACATATTTTTAACGCATTATTTTTATTTATAAATAAGATTGCTATTAAATAATAAATTTTAAAATTTCAAGAATTTAATTCAATAATAAAACTTCAGAAACTAAACATAAATTTAAGAATTATAAAATAGAATTAAACTAAATATTACAAATGTATCCTCATTTGGTACAAGTTCAAAAAATTACAACTATAATAAAATTATTCATTTGACTTGATATTGTTCACTTCTTGTTGTGATTTGATATGCTACAACCTGTATTATGAATATGGTAATCATTAGAAAAATAAATATATCAAGATTTGGTTTGGGTAATTATTAAAATAAAAAAAAATCTCCTCCTAGAACCCGCCTAATTTTCTAGAGGAATTTTTTTGTCGCCTTGGGCCTAGGTGAGGCGCCTGGGGGCTTATAGGCGCCAAGGGGGGGCCTAGGTCCTAGGCGGGGCGCCAAGAGGGGGCCTAGCGCCTAGGCGGGGCCAAGGCGGACCTAGGCGGGGATTTTTAGAACAGAGCCTGTCAGTCAGTCCTATACCTTAACTACATCGCGACTTCGCCTCCCCCAGTCAGTCCTCTCTCTCACATGCGAAGTATCTTCATTCTCTAAGTTCTCTCTCGCTGCTTTGCTGATTGTTGGGTATTTTGTTTGTGATATATTAGGTTACTTGGGTAGTCTTAGTCAATTAGTCAACTTATGTAATATGTTGCCAGTAATATTTTGGGTATTAGACTGTATATGATTAAATAATATTTTATTGGACATGGGTACTGTTTTTAACTATCAAAATTTGCAAACTTTACACGATATGAACTTTACATAATATGTTGTTTTAGGCAGTGAGTATTTTTTTGGACAGTGAGTAATGTTTAACTGCTAAAATATATATATGTTTTGGGTAGTGAGTACTAAATAATTATTTCTCAATTTTTTTGGAACTGACAACTGAGACATACGATATATCTGCATGTGTTTTTTT
The DNA here is from genome assembly GCA_020205505.1 of Panax japonicus. Taxonomy (NCBI): domain Eukaryota; kingdom Viridiplantae; phylum Streptophyta; class Magnoliopsida; order Apiales; family Araliaceae; genus Panax; species Panax japonicus. Next base: position 62,167 of record JAINUV010000253.1, on the reverse strand, counting down.
AACTCGGGAATATGTTTTTTTGGTCACTGTACTTTAGATCAACTTACAAATGACTAACTAAACTTTTTTTTTCTTACAGTCAACTCACTAAACTCAAATTTCCTTTCATAAATTTGAAATTCATTCTTGACTGTTAATTTTTTTAACAGCAAATTGGCATGGCAATGCCATGTTGACACATAATCCTAGTCGTAAGAATTTTTTAACACATCAGTTTTAACCCGCCCAATAAGACCCACCCACCATAAATACCCAGTTCATAACCCACACCAAGCATCAGCCATGGGAAACCCAAAGGACACCAAACTGTTCGAAATCACATTTAGAGAACCAACCCAGATCGAAACGGATATGGAATTGAGTGAAATCTACAAACAAAGCATAGCAGAACCAACAAACCCATCTGAACTGAACATAGATTTCCAACAGAAAACACCGGAAAACACAGGCAACAATAAACCAGAAACCCAAGACGGTATTGCCAATAACAAACTTAGATCCCAAATCTGAACAAGAAAAGTATAATCAATGAAAACACATAACATCATATTTGTGAAACAAAGATCCTCAAAATAGAGGACCAATTATCCAGATCAGTTTACCAAAACTGTCATCAAATTCGAGTACCGATTAAAGAAGAAGATGAAATGAAGGTACACAAATCAAATCCGAAAATCCCAAGCCAAACTCATAGACCCGGACATCCACTTTGAAACCCCAACCCACAGAGACCCTTAAAGTGCTTTTAGTATATGAGTTTCTTGTACTAAATTGGATGAGAAAGATGATGAAACTATCTTTTAGTATATGAGTTTCTTGTTCTAAATTGGATGAGAAAGATGATGAATACGATGATGGTGCTACGTTAGAGAAAGAAAGAGAAGACTAAAGGTGAAGATAGTTTGTTTAATTTGTTTAAGTATAAGATATTAATAAATTGTTAATATACCATAATGTTTGCTTTCAATAATTAACAATTCTTTGCCTAACATAAATAAACATTTATGTAAATAATAATTTATTTTGAAAATATTTTTAATTTAAAATGTTTTAATTTTATAATTTTTATAATTTTCTTAATTATATTTATTATTAATTATATAAAAAAACCATTGGCTATTAATTACAAAAATAACTAAATAACTCTTTATTTTTTAATTTCTTCCATGTATTTTTTGCTAAAGTTTCTGATTTTATTATAATTTTCTTTCATTCCCCCCTAATTACTTTCATATTCCCCTTAATTTTAATTAGCATATTTTTAGTTTTTATGTTTTATAAATAGCTTAATTATAAATAAAATTCATTTGATATTAATTTAAAAAATAATTTAATACATTTTTCATTTATTTTCTTGTTTTTTGGCTAACTTTTTAAATTTTATATTATACTTTTAAAAAAACTTCATTTTTTCATAAAATTTTCCCTCAAGATCCACATAATCACGACCATGTCGGATTATCATTGCCACATTAGTTCTTTTTTACAACTCAACAGCTGATGTGTTCATTTCCGTCTATAGTCAAAAGACTTGACAGATTTTTTAACGATTTGTAAGAAAACTTAAGTTCAGTGGGCTGACTGTAAGAGAGAAAAAATTAGTTAGTCATTTGTAAGTCGACCTAAAGTACAGTGACAAAAAAAGTATTTATCCTTTTTTGGACATGAAGTTAAGTCTCATGCCGATACATACAGTCATACACTCATAATCATTATTGTGGACTAAGAACATATGGAACATTTTATCTACTTGGTGTTTTGGACAATGAACAGTGGTTATTGTTTGTATAATTAATTAATTATGGAATATGGACCAAAAGTAATACATTCAATGATTCAAAAGTAAATACAAAAGTAGGTAATTAATATGTTAATGAATGGTTTGTTATTTGGATCAATTTTGTCTTATATTATTTATTCGATTGTATTGTGTAAAAAGTAAAATGGCGGAAAGTTTGGGGGCCGATAATTATGATACAACTAAGGACCCTAAAAGAGAAGCTAAATCGAACGATCTGGGTTGAAAATATGGATATTGACCGACTATAAGTAATAAGGATGTTGTGCAATGTATACTTTGCGGGAAGATATGTCATTCGGGCATCAAGAGGTTCAAGCAACATCTAACTGAAAATTTTGGAGAGGTATCGAAGTACCCTAAAACATCAACAGAAATTGCAAGGGAAATGCAAGCAGCTTTGAATAGTAAAGAGAAACAAGTCAGTTGCGCTAGATGATGATGATGATGTAGTACAAGTGCAAGAAGAACAATAATCTACTCCTCCAAACATAGCTTCCAATACTTCCTCCAACACTATCCCAAGTTTTGGGATCACTTCCAAAAGGAAGAAGGTTGTTTTTCAATTCCAAAATCCACAATCAAAAACTCCAACAAAGACGGTTGAAGCACTTCTAAAGAAGACTCCCGAAGAAGTTATAGAGAGGCATAGCAAGCGTTTGAGCCAAACGACTATTGAAAATCGTTTAGGGGCACCGGAGGAAAAGGAGAGTCCATATGCACACTGCCAACTTTTTCTATGAGTGTGGCATACCATTCAATGCTGCAAATGCAATGAGCTTCGAGGTAATAATCGAGTCCATAAGGTAATATAGGTCGGGTTTAAAGTCTCCAACGTATTATGAGTTGAGGGTTCCTTTACTTGAAGTAACAAAGAAGTTTTTTGGAAACAATATGGTTGCACACTCATGTCGGATGGTTGGATAGATAGAAGGGGAAGGCACTTGTTGAATTTCCTTGTTAATAGTTCGGAGGGGACTTACTTCATGGGTTCTATTGATGCCTCCAGTCAGTCGCAAGATGTCACAATGTTGGCAAATCTCCTTGATAACAAGATCGAGGAAATTGGCCCCTAGTATGTTATTCAGGTGGTCATGGACAATGGCTCTAATTACAAGGCAGCAGAACATATACTAATAAAGAGGAGGAATGCATTGTTTTAGACACCTTGCTCACTGCCCTAGACCTTATGCTAGAGGACATAGGCAAGCTGAAGCAATTTTAACCGACAATCACAAATGTAAGAAGAATCGCAACATTCATTTACACAGGCATGGTCGTCTTTTTGATGTGATGAGAGAAAAAACAAATGGGAGGGATCTTGTGAGACCCGCAGTTGCTAGATTTTCTACAACTTTCCTCACGTTGCAGAGTTTGTACAAGCATAGATATGCATTGAGGCATTTGTTCATAAGTGCGGATTGGACAAAATCTAAGTTGTCGACAACCGAAGCGGGGAAGAAAGTATGTGATACCATAATTTCAACTACATTTTGGCATCATGTTGAAAAATGCATTAGGGCGTCACAACCACTTCTTATAGTCTTGAGGATTGTTGATGGTCATGAGAAGCCTGCTATGCCAGAAGTTTTCGCTGCGACGTAGTGTGCGAAGAAAAAAATCAAAATTCATTTGATAAGAAACAAAGACTCTACAAAAAGGTGATTGACATTGTTGAGCGACAGTGGAAAAGTCAAATGGAACAAAAATTATATGGGATTGCATTATTTCTTAATCTGGGCAAGTACTTTAATATCAAAAAGGAACGTTCGGAGTTACCTTGCACTCTACGAGAAGACTTCAATGACATTCTTGCAAAAATGGTGCCCGGGGGCTAAATTTGCTAGACAAGATAAGCAATCTCGCCGATAATTATGATGCTTCTCGAGATACTTTTGCAAGAGAAATGGTGATTACGCAACAGAAATTAAAGAATCCTCGTAAGAATATTAAAATATATATTTATATTTCAATAAATATTTATATTTATATTTCTTTTAAATGGTTGTTAGTTGATTGGTGGAGCGCTTTTGGAGGGCGGGCTATTGAGCTTACAAAAAGAATTCTAGGTGTTTGTTGTTCTTCTTCCAATTGTGAGCGCAATTAGAGTACATTTGAGTTTGTGAGTACTTTATATTGTTGGTTCGAAAGTAACAAGTCATGACTAATACTATCTATTTTTTATATAATTAAAATTTTAGCATTAATATTATTATTTTATCTTATTTATTTTAGATTTATATGAAGATAAATAGATTGGAACACAACCGATTGAGTGACTTGGTGTATGTCCAATACAATCGAAACATTGTTTCAAGGTTCCAAAAGAGGCGTGAACTTGGAAAAAAATTTGATCCATTAGTCTTTGATGACTTTGTATGAATGGATCAATAATGTGACCGATGTTGTTCATCCCGGGGAGGATCTTACATGGAATGATGTGGATCGAGCAACCACTGCATCTAACACGCTTGAGGGTTGCAATTCTTCAAGGAGGGCTCGTGCTAATACTAGTGATAATGTAATTACGTACTCTCGACGTGGTGGTGGTTCAACTTTAAGGGAATCAAGGTTATGGATTCTGACTCCAATGAAATGATGAAGTTGATGAAGAAGAGAGAATAATTCCAAATGATGATAAAGATGTAGAGGATGATTTTGGAGAAAGACCACCTATGCCTTTGAATGAGAGTAGTTCTCGGGGAGATGAGATGACTTTGTTCTTGATAAGTTTGCTTGAACGATATTTAGAGATTAGTATAGAGAGTCTAGACATTATTTTGGCTTGCTATGTGGAGTTTTATTAGTTATTAGACTAGTAATCATAGTTGTTAAGTCGTCGCCTAGGCGACGCCTAAACGGCAAGTCGGTAAAGAACGGCGACTTGGACACAACGGCGACAACTTGGACGCCTAACTGGATGATCGAGCGACTTGGTCTCTATGAGTCGACCCAAATTTGAACTGGGTTTTAAAAAAACGACGTCGCATGAACATAAAACTAGCCCTAAAAGAGTCGATCGATCGATCGATTAGAACTCAGAAGATCGACCGAGAGTAACGACCGAGAGCAAAGAAGAAACAGATACTACAATCTATCTTTTCTGCTTACTGAGAGCGATCGATCAAGAGCAGCGATCGACATTGAAGAAGAAATTGAGATTGATCGGCACTCGGCAGGTATGTCGCATTATAATTTTTCCCTTCCCTTTTCCCGAGCAAGGATCTTTTCTGTTGCTGCTTCTTTCCTCTTCCCCTTTTCTTTTTCTGCTGCCTATCTTACTAAAAACACATGCATGTTCAATTTTTTTTTACCCTTTATGCTTTGTTGTTGGGTCTCTCTCTCTCTCTCTCTCTCTATATATATATATATATATACATATTTGGCTCTTTTTTTACCTTATCATTCATTTTTCTTGAGTATTGAGTATTGACTGTAATATTAATACCTATTTGGCTTCAACTGTAATACCTGTTTGGCTTCTTTTTTTCTTATAAATCATTTCTCTAGAGTATTGAGTATTGAGTGGCTAACTGGTTCTTATGTTTCTTGTTTGGCTTTTTTTTCTCCATATAATTCATTTCTATTAATTATATTATATTCTTTTTTTTATTTTTTGCAAGTACATATTTCACTGAAAGAAAGAAATTAATCAAACATGAAAAATCATGATTGTGAATTTTTTAATTATATGTAAATTAGTACTACCATGCTATAATGGATAAATGCATGATTGTTAGTTATTATTTTGCCTTTAACTTTATGGTTAACTCATCATTTGGACTAAATAATATAAACTATTATTAGTTATTTGATATCACTATATATATTATATAGTATTAATAATGTCATCATCAAAGATATTTGTGGGTTCATTATGAGATTGTAAATTTTATATAAATATTATATGGCAAAAAGCACTTTTACCTCACTGTGGTTATAGTGTTTTAAGCAATTAGTCACTGTGCTTTTAAAATATTCAATTAGCTCACTGTACTTTTTAAAAATGTTCAATCAGCCCATTCCGTCCAAGATTGGACGGACGTTAAAAAATTGCACACGTGGCATTGAAAAAAAATAAAGTCATTATTTCCTACGTGACAACTTAGACAGTCAAATTCTTAATACTATTGAGCCACTGAACTTTAAAAAAAACAATTGACCCACTGTGGTTTTAAAAATATTTTTATGCTTTATTTTCTTTCTTTTTCTTTACCTAAATATTTATAATATGTATAATATTAATAAAAAATAATAAAATAATTATTTATAAAATGTATGTTTTATTTTAAAAATAAAAATAAAAATACTTTTACGTTTTAAAATACTTATAAAATTTTTAAAAATAATTTTTTTTTATTTTCTTTCTTTTTCTTTACCTAAATATTTATAATATGTATAATATTAATAAAAATTAATAAAATAAATATTTATAATATGTATGTTTTATTTTAAAAATAAAAATAAAAATACTTTTACGTTTTAAAATACTTATAAAATTTTTAAAATTAAAATATTTTTATGTTTTATTTTTTTTCTTTTTCTTTACCTAAATATTTATAATATGTATAATGTTTTTCTTTCTTTTTCTTTTCCTTTTATCTCTTTTCTAAATAATACAAATAATATATCAAAATTTTTGTATCAATGAGATCTATTACAACATTACATTAATTTAGGTAAAGAAAACGAAAAATAAATAAAATAAAACATAAAAATATTTAACTACAAAAATTAAAAATTAAAAATCATTAATTATGTGACAAAAAATAATTAAAATAATAATAAAATTAGAATACAAATAAAAAAAATGAATTAAAATATTTATTTTAATTTTATTATTATTTTAATTATTTTTTGCCACGTAATTAAATTTATTTTTTTTGTAGAAATTAATATAACGTTGTAATAGATCTCATTGATACAAACATTTTGATATATTATTTGTATTATTTGGAAAAGAGATAAAAGGAAAAGAAAAAGCCACGTAGGATAACCAAAAGTTCCTCCCGCCCAGTCAACAAATACATGTAATATTTAATTTTTTTAAAAAAGCCACATAGGATATTTTTAGAAGTCTGTTAGTCAAATTAGACGGAATGGGCTGATTGAACATTTTTAAAAAATACAGTGGGCTAATTGAATATTTTAAAAGTATAGTGACTAATTGCTTAAAACACTATAACCACAGTGGGGTAAAAGTGCTTTTTTCCAATATTATATTATATATGTTTTTCTTATATTTTTTATTTGATTGTATTGTGTAGACAGTAAAATGGCGGAAAGTTTGGGGGGCAATAATTATAATATAACGAAGGACCCTAAAAGAAAAGCTAAATCGAATTATTCGGGTTGAAAATATGGATATTGGCCGAACTATCCGGGTCGTGCAATGTATACTTTATGGGAAGAAATGTCATTCGGGCATCAAAACTCTCGAATAACATCTAGCCGAAAATTATGGAGATGTAGCTAAGTGTCCCAAACAACAACAAAAATTATGAGGGATATGCAAGCAGCTTTGAATAGTATAAAGAAGAACAAGCCACTTGAGCTAGATGATGATGATGACGTAGTAGAAGTGCAAGAAAAACAATCATCTGCTCGCCAAACATGGCTTCCAATACTTCTTCTAACACTATCCCAAGTTCTAGGACGGCTTCTAAAAGGAAAAATGTTATATTTCAATTCCAAAAGGGGATAAATCAACTTTTGGTACCTGTACTGGGACACGACTTACAATTTGGTACCCGAAGTGAAAAAAGTTACAAACTGGTGATTGTACTCGAAAAATGTTACACTCCGTTAAATATTAGGGACACGACGTACAATTTGGTACCTGAAGTGAAAAAAGTTACAAACTGGTGATTGTACTAAAAAAATATTGTAATCTGGTGCTTGTACTTTTCAATTTTTAAATAATCGTTAAAATTGATCCAACGAGAGAGACAAACATACAGAGAGAGAATCGAAGTTGACGCGAAGAAGGTCCTCGATGTTTTGTTCCATCTTTTCTTGCCTCCCACATTCGCACCATTGTTCCATAGTGACACCGACTTAGAAACTCTGGTGTAATCCATTCATTTTTGTTGCATGAACTACAATCTTCTTCTCCGATTTCATTTGCGATTCTACTCCAAGACGAGCTCATCCTTTCAATTAAATACTGAAAACCCTTTAATAAATATATGGGAACCAGTAATCAATGGAGAATGGAGACAAGAAAAATAAGAGAAGAAAAAGGACAGAAGAAGAGAACCCTAATTTTCAAACAGAATAAAGATGAAACCCTACTGTTTAACGGAGTGTAACATTTTTCGAGTACAATCACCAGTTTGTAACTTTTTTCACTTCGGGTACCAAATTGTAAGTCGTGTCCCTAATATTTAACGGAGTGTAACATTTTTCGAGTACAATCACCAATTTGTAACTTTTTTCACTTCGGATACCAAATTGTAAGTCGTGTCCCAGTATAGGTACCAAAAGTTGATTTATCCCATTCCAAAAGCCACAATCAAAAGCTAAGACGGTTGAAGCACTTCTAAGGAAGACTCCCGAAGTTGTAGAGAAGAGGCATAGCAAGCGTTTCAGCCAAACGAGTATTGAAAGTCCTCGTTTGAGGACACCAGAGGAAAAGGAGAGAGTCCAAATGCACGTTGCCGACTTTTTCTACGAATGTGGCATACCATTCAATACTGCAAATTCAAGGAGATTTTGAAGTAATGGTTGAGTCCATAGGGCAATGAGTCGGGTTTCAAGCATCCAACGTATCACGAGTTGAAGGTTACTTTACTTGAGAAGGCAAAGAAGAAAACCGATGACTTAAAGAAGCATGAAGTTTCTTGGAAGGAAAACATCTGCTCACTCACGTCGGATGGTTGGACAGATAAGAGGGGAAGACACTTGTTGAATTTCCTTGTTAATAGTCCGGAGATAACTTATTTCATGGGTTCTATTGATGCCTCTAGTCGGTCTCAAGATGCCACAATGTTGGCAAATCTACTTGATAGCAAGATCGAGGAAATTGGCCCTGAATATGTTGTTTTGGTGGTCGCGTACAATGCCTCTAATTACAAGGCAGCGGGGCATATACTAATGGAGAGGAGACCTACATTATTTTGGACACCTTGTGTTGGTCGCTGCCTTGACCTTATGTTAGGGGACATAAGCAAGTTGAAGCAATTTCAGCCTACAATCACAAATGCAAGAAGAATCACAGCATTCATTTATAGGCATGGTCGTCTTCTTAATGCGATGAGGGAGAAAACAAATGGGAGGGACCCGCAGTTACTAGATTTGCTACAGCTTTTCTCACCTTGCTTAGTTTGTACAAGAATAAAGATGCATTGAGGCATTTGTTCATAAGCGAAGATTAGTCAAAACCAAAGTTGTCGGCTACTGAAGCGGGGAAGAAAGTACGTGATACTCGTATTTCAACAATATTTTGGCATACTGTTGAGGATTGCATTAGGGCGTCACAGTCACTTCTTATAGTCTTGAGGATTGTTGATAGTGATGAGAAGCCTACTCTGCCAGAAGTTATTGCTGCGATGGAATGTGCGAAGATAAAAATCAAAGATGCATTTGATAACAAACAAAGACGGTATAAGAAGGTGATTGAAATTGTTGAGCGGCGATGGAAAAATTAAATGTAGCAAAATTTATATGGGGTTGTGTTGTTTCTCAATCCGGGCAAGTACTTTGATATCAAAGAAGAACGTCGGGTGTTTGCTAATGCTTTACGAAATGACTTCAATGATGTTCTTGCAAAGATGGTACCCGACTTAGATTTGCTAGACAAGATAAGCAATCTAGCCGACAACTATGATGCTTCTCGAGATACTTTTGCAAGAGAAATGGTGATTAGGCAACGGAAAATTAATTTTCCATGTGGTGTTCGTTAAGCAATCTTCATTTCTTTTACTAATTTTTAATATAAGTGTTTTGTTTTTGGATTGTTATTGCTAAGTATTTACATAATTACGACTTTAATGTTATTTCATAGTGTTATGTTTTGAGTTTTAATATATATGAAATTTTATTGACAATATACTTGTAAAGTAAAATAAATAATATATAAATTGCACATTGTAAACGACTCGTCGCCTTACGAACGTCATGGCGGTCGCCTAGGCGTCCAGGCAGTCGGCTACCGCCGTAACTCGTTGTGGCGCCGTAACAACTATGCTAGTAATATGTAATTGTTGGTTGTTACTCTATTTTCTATGTGATGTTTGTTGAATTCTTCATTTCTTCTAGTAGTTTTTAATATCATGTGTAATATTTTTGGATTGTTATTGCTAAGTATTTACATAATTGCGTTTTTAATGTTATTTCATAGTGTTATGTTATTTCATATTGTAAACGACTTGTCACCATACGGAAGCCATGTCGGTCGCCTTGTCGCCTAGGCGTCCTGGCAGTCAACTACCGCTATGACTCGCAGCGACAACTATGGTAGCTAAAGAAGTTTAAGTAATGAAGCGACGAAAGTTAGGAGTGTTCATCGGTAAAATACCGAACCGGTCCGAACCGATTACCGAAAGTAACCAAAATTGAGTACTGATACCGGTTGAACCGGAATACCGGGACGATTAGCCTGTCAGGTACCAGATCGGTACCGGTTTTTACCGAACCTTGTACTGGTCTGGCTTTTTAAAAGCCCAAAATTCGGCTAAAGGCCTAGAACAACCCAAGGCTTGGTTTTTAAGCCCAAGGCTTGGTTTTTAAGCCCAAGGCTTAGTCTTTAAGCCAAAGTTAGGCCCAAGGGCAAGAGCAACCCAAGACTTGGTAGTCATTAGTTAAGCTACACTTAGTAGTCATTTTATAAGGAAAACTTCCTTAGACTCTTACCAATTAACTAATATAGGGGCAAGAGCCGCCCAAGACTTGGTAGTCATTAGTTAAGCTACACTTGGTAGTCATTTTATAAGGAAAACTTAAAACTTCTTTGGACTTTTACCAATTAACTAATGTCGGACTTGGAGACCACCAACTATTAAGGCCTTCACTAAGGACTTCCTACAAGAATCAAAGGATAGCACATTACCAATAAGTTCCACATTGTCTAATATGTGTTCTCTTATCTTACCTCTATTTTATAATTAGAGACCACCAATACAAAGTTCATCAAGTCCCACATTGTCTAATATGTTTTTTCTTGTGTTACCTCTATTTTATAAATAGAGGAGACTTTAAGCTAATTTTACAAGGATAAGCAAGAAAGTCAAAAGAAAGGGTTTGGACTGGTACAACCGGTTTGGTCCGGTATATAACGGACCTATAAAATTGCTAACCGGTACCGAAAACTGGTTTGTACCGAACTGGTCCCAACCTGGTTTTCTCTGTCCCGAACCGGCAAGTTCGAACCTGTCCGGTTTACCTTAAAACCGAAAATTTTGAACACCTCTAGTTGAAGTTATAACTATAACAAGCTGCTGACAAGAAACTAGGTCATAAAAAGGTATACTTCAAGGCTAAGCAAACTAAAACTACTAAAAAACACCTTTTACAATAAAAACAAATAAATGAAAGTCCAAGATAATCAGACACATACTTTTTTAAAAAATATAATGAAGAAATATCATATTCAAGTCATAGAAAACAAGAGGGCGAGAGTTCCTCCAAAAACAGTGGAGATACAATTTTCCATAAACATACTTCAATTTTGAAACCAAGGAGGAGCATCTCACCCAAGCATGAATTTCAAGGATACTCAAAGTTATAAGGATAACAATGCCTTCTGAAAGACCAAAAGGATGGCCATACTAACATTTCTACTTCACATATTTCCACATATCAGTAAGATAAGCTTTAACTTGCATACCATATATATATATATATATATATATATATATATATATATATATATATATACGGGAAGCTTCAAGAGCATAATTCTTAAATAGCATAATGCCTTAAATAGCATAATTTTATCAAAACGACGTAGTTTTATAAGGACGCGGTGGCATTTTTGTAAATACCATGCCACCGCGTATTTACAAAAATGCCACCGCGTCCTTATAAAACTACGTCGTTTTGATAAAATTATGCTATTTAAGGCATTATGCTATTTAAGAATTATGCTATTGAAGCTTTCCGTATATATATATATATATATATATATATATATATATATATATATCCATCTTTACTAACATTCAAAGGGTATATCAGCATATTAGCCATAAACACCCATAAGGGGAAAATAATAGAAATTTTGATTGGGGGATAAGTGTCCAACAAAGGGAACCGTAAAAGACATACCTTGACTGTGTCATCATTAGAATGTGCCTCCGCTACATCACATAGCTTGCCACTGATATAGGAGGCAGTATAGTTCCCATCTGCAGTTCCATATTCCCCCAAGACCCAACAAATGACCTGTAACTTAAAACTAACAATAAGATAACAAGCACACAAAGTAGGCCTAAAGCAATATACACTTGGACAAGATATATACGGCACAGCTGGAACCCAGATAGGCTGAATCTAACCTGAAGAAATGCTGATGGAAGTTTTGGCTCTCCGATGATACGCAAATACGATTCCACCTGCATCAGCAAACAGTTCCAACTCAAAAGAACAGAAAATAAGACCCCCAAAAATGTTGTACTTAAAATCAAGTGATGAACAAAATCTCGGACAAGTTGACTCCATCACTGGATAAGTAGTGTATTTTGTGGCGCATTGCCAATGTGCCAATAGTGATGTAAGATGGATGATCAGCAAATATCTGAATATAAAAATTGCACATAGAGCCACTCCTATTTGTATAAGAGATATGTCATGTCATGCAATATTACCCACATTATAAATTAAACAAAAGAACAAAATTTAATGAAAGTACATTTAAAGAAAATTGAAGATGACTTGAAAGGCCTAAATTTCTCTCTTCCTTAAAGTATAGTAAATTGGCATAATGAGGGTAAGTGATCATAGCATTTAGTTTCATACATAATTCAAAAAAGGAATAAGAAAAATTAACATTATTAGATAAATCTCACATAGTAAGGTTATAACCATAAGACACAAATTTGCCAATGCTTTCAACTAAATTATAATTTGAGGCATAAAGAGGGGGGAGAGGGGGAGTGGGGGGAAGAGAGAGACCATTATTTGCAGTCACTCAATGTGTGATACCCAAAAATTATGGTTTTGTGATATTATTGGACCTTTTTTGTTTTTTATGTATTATTTTTTGTTTGTTTGTTGGGGTGGGGGGATATAAACAAGTTTTGTTAAGATGTAAGAGAGACTACAGAAAGGGACTGACATAATCGGGCAGCTGGTGGTGGAGTGGTAAGGAACAGTTGAGGTCATATACTTTTAGGTTTAGCTTACCCAATGTTCTTTGGGGATGCTACCAACATGATTGTTGAGGCTTGTACTCAGAGAGATGGAGTGATGGACTATTATGCAAACAGTTTACCTCAATGTTTTCTCAGTCCAAATGGATTCCTTAGCACTTGTTTATATGTTAAAGGAAAATTCAAAGTTCCTTGACACATAGCTTATACTGTTAGGGAATGTATATCTTTGCTACCAAGATCTTTCCAAATTCTTCATGTCCACAAAGAAAGCTAGTCAACCTGCTGATAGAATGGCAATTACAGACATCATGTGCCTACCCTTACAGTGCTGCTGAATGATAGAACTCTACCTCTGCAATGTAGACGAGCCATTGTAGCTGAAAGGAACGGCAGTTCTTTTTTTAGGAAATATTGATACCACTTTTGTATTCAAATATTCGTTTATGGACATTGATAGAGGAAAAGGTTTAGTCCCTCATCATTCTTATTATTATTTTGTTAATAAATTGACACATCTAAGCATGTTAACTAAGCTGTAATCCATTTTTCTTTTTTCTCAAAAGTGTTGGCTAAAAAAAAGTACAAGGAGGACAAAAATCCTCCATAATGAAATACAAGTAAGAAAATTAAAAAAAAAAGAAATGAAAAAATCTAATGAAGCAATGTCTTCCAATATCTATGAACATCTCAAATAGTGTCGAGCCCCAACAATTTAATTAGAGTTTAGGTCATTTTGGGAAAGAAGTAACTAATAGTAGTCTCTAGAGTCAGCATACTCCATGTGAGTTAGTTGTTATGGGGAGTAGAATGCTCTAGTATAAATATGTAAAAGAATGATGTATTCTTATGATTACTGAATGCAATGAAATACTGAGAGAAACTCATTTGAGCTCTTCTCCCTTCCCGTATTTCTCTCCTTTTCCGCCCATTCTTTTCCTCCAAATTCTGTTTCAGTCTGGCTTAGGCCCTAATCTATCCATTTTAGTTTGCTAAAGACCTTGTGGTCCAGACAGATAGCAACTCCTCTAAAAGCTCCAATAGTTGAAGCTCAAAACTATACTAGAAATGAAACCCTATCCCACAGAAGAGGAGAGATTGGTATCATTGAAAATTCAATCATTCCTATCAGTACTCATTTCAGTCCATATGCCTATAAAAAAACAAAACAAGAAAAAGAATTGGCATCGTTGTGCTTCCCAAACCAAGAACACCTCCAAAGAATCTTGGCACCCTAATTCTTATAAGACAAGTAACCTAAATACGGTTACCGAAATCTAATTAAATTATAAACCCTATACTGAATTATACTTGCATTAAAGAAGTAAAACTTCATCCTAATTATAATGAATTATTTAAGAAATATGACATGTAAAATTATAGCTCTTTTCCCTATCATGTGTTTTTCCTTTTGCCATGTTACCGTCAGTATAAAAATAAGTACAGAAACAACAAACTTCTAGAAAATATCATAATGCTAGACAAAAATGTAAAAACATGCAACCAACGTCAGATAAATAGTTCAAGAAAAAATTGATAATCACTAAGAGGGAACTGTATGAATTAGAACCAAGTGAAAGTTGTTATGATAACATACAGCAGATGATCTCAGCTGACTATCTGCACAATCATCATCCTCACCAAATCCTTCTGCAATCAACCTCATTAAGTTATGGGCCACCTTAACATTAACTAAATCGCCCGCATGCTCAAAGACTTTATTCATGGTCTGTAGAGTAAACAAGTCAGAAGAAGCTGGCAACTGAATGTTCAGGAAGCATCTATACGATGTTATCACCAATGTCTCAAATATAAATGGCAATATTAAATTACCTGGATAAACCAATGGTTGCTTGGTGCAAATTGCTCTGCAAGCTCGACACACCTTGATGCTATATCGGTTTTGTAATGATTATCATTAATGCTTATCATGTAATCAATCATACGATCCACAATGACTTCCACATTGGAGGACTTCGTCATCTTATACAGCAGTTCAAAGGTTTTTCGCTTCAGAGTATCATCTGGATCCTGTACCATGAAGCATGTCAGACTTCAATACTATATACATGTATATAAGAAAAACAAGTTGTTAGCACAAATACTATCTAATGAAGATCAATTCAGAAGAAATGACAAATTTAGAAGTGTAACGAGCAAAAGGAATTTAACATGCGAACTCAAAAAATAATTAACATCTTACATTCAGTTACTGCAAGACCAGACATACATCAAGCTCTATCCTTTTCCAATTCATTTACTTATAGGTAAGTTTGGTCCCCAAGTATGGGGACTGGTACCAGTGAGCTTGAGGTTATTCTTCAAGGCCTTTGCCATTTCTCCAGCCCTTAAGTTTTACCGATTCATTTACTTAAGCAGTTTAGAGAACAGTTATCTAATACTAAATCTATCGACCGTAAAGGTATTATTGACTACAGTAGGATGTTGTCTAATCAAAGACAGAAGCCGAAAAAGATTTGAAGAACTAATTGACACTTCTTCCAAGTTTAGTATGTGTAGCATCTTCCTTCAATGGTTGAAAGAATATAACCTTGCTTTGCCATTGGAACCTTTCTAGAGAGGTACAGCTAATTTTACTGTGAATTACTGATGCAGTATATTAAAAACTATATATTGGTGCCACTGAAACTAGGCCTATTGTCTTAAAAATTTTATAAAGGTGGTTAATTTCTTACGAAGGTATTAAGAGTGCCAGATCTTTCCAAATGAGTCCAGAATGTTCACTTCAGGATAGGAGTCTGAGTGTGGCCATGACATGAGTTTCTCAAAATAACACCTTTAACGGGCATATGAAAATCATAATCATAGTTTAGCTTCAACTAGAGGAATGACATATGATTAATTGAACAAGAAAGTTGTGTCTAAACTCTAATGTGACCTCAGTAAATTTGTACTACATTAGTTTAGATCCATTAAATTCATCTACTCCAAACCCCAGTAACCCAAAGCTCTATAGCTCGACTAGAGTGGTAGCTGATATTAAAATTTTATCTAAGTATGACCAATTTGCAGACCTACTCTAGGAGCCAGTTTAGAGCAACAGCAAGGCATCCTTCAAATTCTTTAAAGATGACACCTTAGAGCAGTTGATTAGAAGATACAAATTCTATATTCTAGGCATTCAGAATTTCAGATACAAGTTAAGATTTCTTTTATTTTTCTAAGATAAAAGAAAAAGATTTTATTAGAGAAGTAAGAGAGATTACAAATCAAAAGGACAAAGGGTCCTAGAAAAGGGGGGGGAATCAAAAGAATACAAGTTGAAAACATCATAATCTTCAAAGGAGAGCATCCCACCATTATATATGCAGATACAACAAAGGAACTTGATGAATGCCTCATTAGAAAAGCACAAAGGAGGTAAGAAAAGGCACGGCATCCAATGCAAGGGATAACTCGTTAATCTACCACAAAATCCTTAATACCACACTGTCCAATGTCCACACACCCCAAAAATAGTACACCCCCATCAAAACTGAATATTCCTCCCTTCATACCTCCCAAAGCTTGGTAAGCAGACGCTGGTCCAGAGTATGACAGACCAAAACTCCCCAACATTTCAGACAAAGAACATATTGTTTATGTATTGTGGGTTCACTTTTGAGGGTTTGGAAGGAACAAGGGGCCAAAATGCTTTGCATGCGTGGTTTCTTCTCTATTTTTCGGGGATTCAGAATGGCCTTAATGCTTGACTCTTCATGAGAGCTATTTATCTTGTAATTTGTTAACATATAAAGTGATGTTTCTTGGACCATTACAGGTACATGCTATGGGATCCTTCAGAGGCATTTGTGTCGAGTTATATTGAGCTTGGAGTACTGAACTTTAGTAAGTGCTTGTTTTTGTTTCCACTTGTTCCTGAATGACTAGCTTGTGTTGTCAAACCAATGTTCTAAAAGGCGCTAGGCGGGAGGCGGGCGGCCGAGGGGGGCCTAGCGCCTAGGGGGCCTAGGCGGGGCCTGGGCGGGGCCTAGGCGGGATTTTTTATTTTAAGGTAATTTTAATATTTTATCTTACATTTATCCAAACAAAATAATAATATAAAGCATAACAATCTATAATAAAGATAATAAAGGTCTTTTCTTAAAGTTCAAACACATATCCATATTGCTAATGTCAAAGTTCAAACACAAACATGCAATTGTTCAAAGTATAAACATATTTTTAACGTATTATTTTTATTTATAAATAAAATTGCTATTAAATAATAAATTTTAAAATTTCAAGAATTTAATTCAATAATAAAACTTCAGAAACTAAACATAAATTTAAGAATTATAAAATAGAATTAAACTAAATATTACAAATGTATCCTCATTTATATAATTTGAAGTTGGTACAAATTCAAAAAATTACAACTATAATAAAATTATTCATTTGACTTGATATTGTTCACTTCTTGTTGTGATTTGATATGCTACAACCTGTATTATGAATATGGTAATCATTAGAAAAATAAATATATCAAGATTTGGTTTGGGTAATTATTAAAATAAAAAAAAATCTCCGCCTAGAACCCGCCTAATTTTCTAGAGGAATTTTTTTGTCGCCTTGGGCCTGGGTGAGGCGCCTGGGGGCTTATAGGCGCCAAGGGGGGGCCTAGGTCCTAGGCGGGGCGCCAAGAGGGGGCCTAGCGCCTAGGCGGGGCCTAGGCGGGGATTTTTAGAACAGAGTGTCAAACATAAGTAACCATAGAAAGATCTTGAGTTGTCAAATATAACTAGCTTTTCCTGACTTCCCCCAAATAAGATTCTTAATAAAAAAAAAAGTTACGCCTAAAAAAAGAATTGAAATGAAAAAAGGTTTTGTGATTTTCTTCTTTAAACAAATAATTAATAATCTATAATTCCCAATGCCATGGAACAGCAAAACCAATACCGTCCAGAAGTCCTGAGCCACCTTACAATGAATCAATAAATGGTTTACATTCTCTTTCACTTTTTTGCACATATTACATATCAATTCACTAATTTCTTAATCCTCCTCAGGTTATCAATATCAACACAAAAATGTTTTGTGGTTTTCTTTTGCTTTTAACAAGTAAATGAATCAACTATGATCCCCAATAGGACATGAAACGGTGCAACCAATACTGTTCAGAAGGCCTGAGCCACCTCATAATTCAGTAATAAATTGGTTTATGGTCTTATTTACCTTCCTTTTTGGATAGGCCAAGTAAATGAATCAATTACAGTCCCAAATAGTACATGAAAAAGAACAACCACCTCACAATTAAGCAATACAAGGTTGCAGTCAGCCTTTTTTTTCTTTTTTCTTTTTCTTTTTTTTTGCACATATTACTCTCTTTTGCACATATGACATCTATCACTGATCTCAAATTTTCCTCTTTAAAATTAATATAAGCAGATAAGATAGACTCAAAACATATTCTCCACAATATACTAACTACGCATAGCATAGTGAGTTCTAAGAAAACTGTCATAAATTTGGAGTTACAATATTTAAAGCATGACACTTCTGAAATGCCACTAATCTTTATTGATTCCAAAATCATGTATGGGGAAAAAGTATTTCCTCTTTTTTTGACGAAAGGAGATAATAGTTAGAAATGCTTGAGATTCAACTTTAAAATGAAATTCACAAAAATCAGTACATCTTTTTTTGATAGATTAGAAGAATAAAGAGAATACAAGCAATAGGGGGACAACGAGTCCACCCACCCTATAACAAGTGGACATAAAAGCAGAACACTCTATAAAGAGCAACTCTCCAATCTCTACAAAGATTGGATGCAGAAATACCCTAAATAAAGAAGCAAGAAAAGGAATCCTATCTAACAGAAGCATTACACTCATTGCAGATTCCCAAAGCATGGAAGAAGTTGCACACTTCCAAAGATCATTGTATCGATCCCAGCTATGATTAAAAATAAGAATCAATCATAAAGTTTTTTACTAAACCCATGGGGCATTCAAACTATTTACACAAAAATGGGGAACTTTGGAATTATATAAGAAAACTATATAAGAAATGAAATTTTTTATTTTTATTTCTAGAAATAACTTCAATGGCTAGACACGCAAAATAGTTTCAAATCTTCACAGTAAATAGTTTGAAATGGTACATGGTGGAAAAAAAACCTATGAATCACATATATGGGCCAGAGCATTGTTCATTCAAGAAAATGACCGAAAATGTAGCTCATATCTCAAGCTGAACCAGTCAGAAAATGGGAAGAAGCCAATATAAAGAACTCAGTGTTGAAAGGATATGTAAGAAAATAGGATGGGAGACTACAGACACACCACGCATAAACAAAAAAAACACACACACACACACAGAGAGAGAGAGAAATGATGGGAATTTCTGCATCTCCAATAGCTACACCAACCCAAAGGGTGGTCATTTCAAAGTCTGACTATAATGTCTCTCACCTTTCACCTCATGTCCCAAGCTGAACGAATCAGCAAATCGGACAGAAAGCCAATGTCAAAGTAATCAATTTAAAAAAATTGATATATAAGAAATGATGGAAAATTATGAGCACTCCCCAGCATAAACAAAAACAAACAGAAAGGGATTATAATGTCCCTCACCTCTAAACAGTCAATTACAGCAAGTTGGTGCTGTTCAGCAATCTCTGGACTTATCTTAATCAATCGACCAAGTGCATCAATACCCATATACTTCAGATTATGACTGTCACTCTGCCCACGAAAAGAATTTAAAAATCAGTTATCATATAAATATATCAAAATAAAAATCTTTTCAAGTACAAATGCCAAAATACATGGACAGTTTAGTAGGAAAAAACCTTCAAAAATTTGGAAATTGCATCAGCTGCAGCTTCCAATAACTTAGGATTGGGATGTACGGAGGAAACACAGCATATGCACTCATATAGAATGGCATTTCCTATATTGCTCGTTGTGTCGGACTTTCTCATTATGTCACCGACAACAGTATACATTTGTTCACTGGCCTGCTTGTCCCCATTGCCGAGTACTGCCAGTATCTTCAGCAACTTGATCTATATAAAGAGAAAAATAAGATTTTTTTCAATAAAAAAATAATCAAAATATATATTCCCCTTATAAAGCCAATGCAAATTATGTGCATGTTGTAAGTTTTGGAGTAACAAATCGTATCAAGTAGACACTAGGCAACACATAAAATAATCTAAAAACTTTTTTCAGTTTAAAGAAAAATCCTATCGGAGTAGAAACAACATCCGCAAAAGGGGGAGAATGACATAAAGTAAAATCCTCCGAACCAAAAAACTGGAAAAATACAAAACCCTTAAGTAGGCAACCTTCCGGTCCCTCTATAAATCAGAAATAGACACCCTCCACCCCGACCCCACCTCATTGAAGAAGCCCACAACGAAGAATGAAAAGTGACCAAGTCCCAAATAATATTGAAGGACAAGAAGCTCAAAAGAAGTAACCACCTACTATTAATCAAAAAAATTATTCCCTACAGTGCAGTCCATAACAATGATGAAAATTTTAAAAGTTTAGGCAGATGGAGACCTTAATCTTGCCATAACAATGTCATGTACTTAAAACTTCTCAAACGCCAACTCTAATAACTTCAGTACCACTTTTAGCATCAAAATTTCCTAAAATAGAGCGTAAATTAGTCGTCTTTATAAATTTAGAAAATCTTGTTATACGTGAATTGCTTTAAGTGCATCTAAAGTTATGTAATTTTTAATTAGATTATACTTTTAATTCTAGAACTTTCTATGTCATTTTGCATAGAAGTTTTGAACCAAAATGTTTTTGTTGAATAGAAAAATCTTGAAACATAATCCAATTCTTGAGTTTTAGTCCTAAAGCTTGTTTGATAACTTGCTTAAGTCTTAAAACTGAAAATTTAAGTGTTTTTTAAATTAAGTTTGTTTGATAACTAATTCTGAATAAATAAGTAGTTTTTGAAAATGATCCCAGAGTTTTCAGCCACACAAAGCTGGCTTAACACTGAAAATTTAACAAGCTCAGCTAGCCCATTTAAAATATATATATATGTTATGGGACTAATTTGACCTCAATTCTTCTCCCTTGTCTGTAACATTCCACCATTTATAATTCTTGAGTTTGCCGATAAAGTTGATCCCATCTTTCATCATCTTCTTATTGTAATGTATATTGTATTGAGCTTTTAAGGTTCCATTTTCAATAAAAATTTCTTACTTTTGATTGATTTGATGTCATGGAATGATGGAAAAGTTCGATTATCCTGGGTACAATTATGAAGATTCCTTAATTGAATGTGGTCTAACAAACTGCAATCCCAAAAAAACGTTTTGCCCAATTCCATTCCAAAATCATTCATATAAGATAGAAAATAGCCTAGATCTTTTGAATAATTTAGTTTGCCTACAATTGTTAGTGAAATGTAATCTACGGCATGGCTTAACCAAGCTTGGCTAAGGCTACATAACAAAACGATGTAGTTTTATATTAAAAAAATACAATTAAAGATTTTTTAATATAAACCCCAAAAATGGAAAGCTTAACCCCAAGGGGATAAAACTACGTCGTTTTACCAAGGTTTTACTAAGTACCCTTAGCTAAGCTTGCCTTAGATTACTTATATATATATATATATATATATATATATATATATATATATATATATTAAATTTTATTAATAGAAAAGAAAGGATAAAATAAAAAGGGGAACAAGAAGTCCACCATTAATCGAGTAAAAAAACAAAAAATAAAAAACGAGCACTTTAAAAGAGTGAAACCCTCCAATCTCTACACAAATCAGTCATAAAGATGTCTCATACATCATACATGTATATATATATCTTAGATTGACCAAAGATAAGGTGTCTTAGATCACTTTTAATATAACATTATTTGTCGTCAATTTAATAATCTAACCGATGTAAAGAGCATGTAAAAATATGAGAATAGGTAAAAATTTATTTGATTTGAGGTTATGCATTAGCAACGTTATAAAAGTAGAAGTTACTAAAATCTAAGTTATTACATATTATTAATCTTTATGACTTTTGTTAGGCTTGAGCACTATTGTTAAGTGTGTGCCTACGCGCGAGGCCCATCCCAGCACACGTTAGGACCCTCTCCTAGCCTGAGCCTAGGTTCCTTCAATGAAGCGCACTCGAGGTGCACAAGACTCAAACTTAATTTTATTTTTTTTACCTAAGCAATCTTAACCATCAATTATAGCCACTCGACGTAAGAGGCGTGGACCTCATCAAAATTGTGTAATTTATTTTTTTTCCAGAAGCAATCTAGACCATCAATTGTAGCCGCATCCTCTAGGTAAGTCTCTCCTTTTTCCTTATCTCTTCTCCTTTTTTTAAAGGGAATTTTGCAAAATACTAAGGAGTTATGTTGCCTAATTTTTTTCAGAAATTTTGGGTACTTTACTACACTACTATTATAGTGTTTACTAACCTATTAAATAATTAAATGTGTATATAACTTATAAGTATTTTTTTTAATACTTAAATATGCATTTATATTGTCGTTTAGTGTGTACTACTTAAATATATATATGACTGTAAGTATGTAACTATGCATTTATGCATAATGTAATTATGATATGATTATAACAGTGTATCACTATACTACATAGGTATGGTCCTTAAATTTGTTATAGACACTTTTTGAACATGCTTAAAGGTTTGTAAACTAACTTAATGGTTGATAAATTTGATACATAAATGATTAAATGTGTATATATATTTTTAATTTTAAAAAAATATGTGCGCCTCACTTCGATAAGACGCTCGCCTCACGCCTTGGCCCCAAGGAGGGCTTGAGGAAGTTCTTAATAAGGTATAATGAATGTGTGTTCTAATATGGTCATGTAGATAAACATTAATATATATCATCTGTTATTATGTTTTTAGATTAAAAAAGTGACACGTCTTAGGTCATTTACTCAAAACCTCTCCTACTCCCCCCTCAACCCTAAATATTATTAAATGTAGTTCCCAAAAAAATGAATCATAACTTCTTTTTAGAAAGAAAAACTTTATATCCTATTCAAGAAATAAAAATTTACAGCTCACTTATAACACTTTATATCCTATTCAAAAGAAAAAAATAGATTTAGAATGAAAGAAATAAATTGCTTTAACTTCTTTTTAGAAAGAAAAAATAATAAAAGAGGATGAGATATCATTCAAGACAGAAAAGGGGGAAAGTACAAATACCTTACACCCTGTTTGTGAGTTTTTAGGGTAAGGAATCATAAGGATCTTTAACTTTAGAAGATAGGATATGTTTTTAGGGTAAGGAATCATAAGGAATTTTAACTTTAGAAGATAGGAAAGGAAATAATAGGAAAGCTTCCATAGTTTTGTTTGTTAGTTCAATAAGTTTCGATAGTTTTGTGTTTTGTTTGTGAGTTCAGCAAGGAAAATAAGATAATTATCCTATTTATATTTGTGAATTGGTAAGGAAAACAAAGGTAAGTTATGTTATAATATAATTACCATTGTACACATTGTAAGAGGGTTGACAAGTAAATGTTAAGGGACATGGTGGTTAAAGTTTTCTAGATAAGGGCAGTAACCAGATAAAAAAATTCATTAAATCCATTTTCCTTTCCTAGAGTTTTCGTGGAAGATTTCAAAGGAAAGTTGGGCTTAATTTTCTGAGCTTTCCTTAGCTTTCCCAACTTTAAATACTCAAAAACATAGGATTTCTACAACTTTCCTTAGCTTTCCTACTCTTCCCTTGGTTTTAAAAACTCAAAAATGAGATCTACTTGTATCCAATCAAAAGACACTAACGAAGACTTAATGAAGGATTATTATTACTCAATCCGCTATAATCCATGTGACTAATTTGGTGGCAAATGCTTTGAGCAGCAACAGTAAGGATAGTGTAATCATTATCTTTCAATAACTCTAGTAATCTTTTGTATCACATTTTTTAGTTCCTTGTACGTGAGCAAATATTTTAGGTAAAGATTAATCAAAACTTTCACTTACGAAGGAAATAGTTTAATAAGTTATTTTTCTAATATTATATAGAAAATCAAAAGGGTGCATGCACAAAAAGGAAATTAAAAAACATAAGTATAATCTTGTCTGTATGCAATTCAGAGCAGCTTGTTTCAGATCGTGAAACCAATGTGGGCACACCAGACTTAAGCTAAAACGTAGTACGCTAGGATATCTTTATATGAGTGCTTATAGTAAAGACTTTTTTAGAATCTAAATGTGTAATACCCGCGAATTTTATAAATAATATTAATATTGAGAATAATAATTATGTGAATATTTATTTGAATATAAATATATATATTGGTGGCATGAGTTTGTGATCATTCATTTAATTGAATAAGTATATGATAATTGAGTAATATGGTGGAATTGATGAAGAGCTTAATTTAAAGCTTATGAGAACTGTCTAGTGTGGCATAATGAAAGACTAAGAAATTCATTTAAGTAAGTTAATGAATGAATGAGTTAATAATGAGAGTAATTAGTATTATTACATTGATGAGTAAATAATTAAATAATGTGAGATTAATTCCTATCGTTATTAATTATTTGTTGTGTGTAAATTACATGTAATGTGTAGTCATATATTATACAGATTCTTCATTCATTAAATAATATAAGGTGTGACATTAATATATGAATGATTATTAGATGGGAACATGTGATATAAATGAATTAAATTCTATAATTTACTAAGTTGCAAAAAGTAGCTTATGTGACATTTTGATGTGTGGTGGGACAATTAAATGAGTATTTTAAATATATGGGAAGATATAAATTTAAGTGAATAAATATTTACTATTAAATATGTATTTCAATAATTATGTGTAATTAAAATAATAAGTTTATGAAAATAATGGGATGATATTACCTAACTAAATTATATTTAAATATTATTTAACCCAATGTACATGGATTATATGATTATACGTATCTCCTAACTTATCACAAGGTACTAATAATAACACATTAAAGTTGACTTTGTGAGCCATAAGGGAAATAAAAACTAAGTAAACTAATGTCATTCTGCAAATGCTGATAACTAAATCAATTGTCCCAAATTAAATGGCCCAACAGTGCATAACAGTAGCCTATTCCGTCATTACGTGAACTCAAGGGGGCTAGATAGCTGAAATTGAGAGCTAGAAAGATGGAGGGAGAGTGGATGAATTCTTTTCACTAAATCCTCTCAATCCATTGGATTCTTCCTCTTCCCTTTGGTTTGATTCAATGAGTAAGGCCCAAATTTGGGTATTTAATCCTCTATATATAGCAGCCTCCTCTTTTCAATTTTCTCTGCTAAAGATTGTTGATAAGTCCCTTATAGAGAGTAAGTTATAAGTAGAGTGAACTATCCGAGTTGGAGACAAGGAATATCAATTTAAGCTTCAAGAGATAATCATGTTCTATGTTCTTAATTTCCAAGTTGGTAAATTTCTAGAATTTTAATAAAATCTTTGTGAATTGGCTTGGAAGTTGTTAACATGATGTTAGTTAAGTTTATACGTATGTATGATAGTAATGTAACTGATTTTAAGCATGCTAAAGTAAAGAAATTTGTGTTTGGTTTTGAGTTCTACCCACGAAGGGCGCAGCTGCGCCATGGACCAGTCATAAATTCCAATTTTTGTTGTGATCTAATGAGCTTAGCATGCTAGTTTAACCTAAATATATCTGAAAATAGTTCAAAATGTGGTTTGGGGTCTCTTTGTGCAATATAAGTTGCTTTAGGTTGTTTAACGTGTATATTTTCTAAGGGAAACTTAGAATGTTGAAAATGAACCTTAATGAAACTTGTGATGTCTAAGTTCTGACCTTGTTAGCATGCAAACCTGACCTAACTACATATGAAATGTGATTCCAAAATGCTTCGTGTGTAATAGGTTATCTTGACTTGGTTTAAAATGATTTCAAAAGTCAAACTCGAACATTTTTGCAAACTAAGCTTTATAAAACATGGAGTGGTTACATTCTGAACTTTAGAACATAGATGATAAGACTCCTTATGTCATTAAACATGACCTACATGTGTACTCACTTAGTCAGGTATGTTACGAACTATTCAAACATGATTTTAAACACATTTTCAAGTGATAAACTATATGAGTTATGAATGAATAGATTTAATGCATGCAAGCATGTGTATCACAAATTATATAACATCCTTGCGTGATTTAAATGGTTAGATAGTTAAGGTGGTTAATTTTTTTTATTTCGTAAACTTAGTCGGCCTTAATTCCATTGAAACTCCAATTAGTATCATAATGTGTAAATATGAACTAGAAATGACCCTAGTAAAACCCAACGCCCTTTAACATGTGTATATGTTATGTGTTCATAATCAAGTATGCTAAGGAATGAGACAAAACCAGGAAGAGCAAAGCTCAGCTCTGATCTAGCCAGACAGCGCAGCTGCGCCGTCCCTAAGCCTAACTGGAGCGTAGCTGCGACGTCCTTAAGCCTAATTGGAGCGCAGTTGCGCCCTCCTGTAGTTTTGTCTGACTGTTTTATTTGTGATCTGAAACTTGTAACATGCATATAATACTACATTAAGTCATAATACATGATAACCTTGATGTTTAAAGTGTTCTAAGGCATAATGGCTATGTGGTACCAAGAATCTAAAGATTTTTATAAACTTTCTTAATATTTTCCACAAGCTAAGTAAATGGTGGTTATGTAACTACGCGAGGTGATAGCATACCAATGTGTCATTTCATTTGAGTTATTAAGATAGAAATAGATGTATACCTTCAACTTATGTGATCGAATATGTATAAGGTTGTTGGTCTATGGAAGTTTGACTAACTAATAAATACGTTGGTTACATAACTACGATATAATAGGATTTTCGAAGTGTTGAAAAGCTATAGATTGGTAAACTACGCTTAAGGCAAGTTCCCTGACTTCATTCTTATATTGAATGCAAGTATCTAAACCTTATCGCATATTGTGCAAACTTTGAATCATTGTTATACCAACTATATCCATATTGAGCAAATTTCTATATTCGTATGAATCGTTATTCATATTCGAAAATTTATTATATATCTTGATTCATGTTGCATTGAACTTATTGTTCCAAAATATATTGTAAAAGTTGTCTAAGCCATTAACTCGGCTAGACTAATATCATATGTTAGAAAATACTCCAAATCAATTGTCTTGGTACAGAATCTTATAAATCTACTGAGATGAACAACCCTCATTGAAGGGAAAAATTTTATATTATCGAGGAACCGACGTGCGCACAAACAACATGTTTAAATGTTATGCATAACGTATGGTACTTCAGGCTGATCACCTACTATTGTATTTGTTTATATTGGATTATCGGTTTAATACTGTTAATTTTAGTATAAGTTCTTGGTCCATAGCGACTACTCAGTGTTGAAACCTTTGAATTCTTTTAAAATCTTTCGATCTATAATGATTCATCATTTAACATTTAAAGGACAGTTTTGAAGTTATTGACATTTCCTTGTTACAACATTATTCCTTAACTCTCGAGTTATCCTTGATTAATATACCTTTGAACTTATTAATTTTATATCAGGCATGTTCACCCTTATTGTTATATACTTGTTGGGCAAACTTGTTGCTCATTCTTACTTTCTTTAAACTTTTCAGTTCAGGCAGAACGTGGTGAAGCCACAGGCAAAGATAAGAGAAAGCGCAAATCTAAGGATTAGCTTTAGTCCTTTGTGCTAAAAGTTTATGTTTAAGCTGTAATAAAATTTATTTAATATTATGTATTAAGTATGTTTTAAGTTGTGATGTACTAGTAACGGTTACGAAACCTTGGGACAAGAATATTTATGTTATAAAAATGTAAATTATTATATTATTCTGTTGTGTGAGATTTTGGTATGTTATTAGAGTTAGAACGCGTGAAGTATCGAATTTGAGTTATAAGTGTCTGAATTTGGGGTCGTCACAAAATGCACTAAAACTAAGCTTATATAAGATTTTTAGCTAAAAGTGAAGTAGATTGTTCTATAAATAATTTAGTACAAATGTAATGTCTGAGTAATTTGTGCAATTATAGGTAAAACAACAAAGAAAAATTTCAGTACACTAAGAATACCATGTTTGGGAATCCAAGTACTGATACATGGTTTGCTAAGTCAATAAGACTATCTGATAACTTTAATGTAGATACTCTTTGTAGATCCCATAAAAAGCTTATCCAGTGGGAACTCTAAGCTTTTGGTGCTATGTAATTAATGGCCAAACTAGAAAAAACATGTTCCAAGTCCAGCAATCATACATCAATTATAATGAACGTTAGAGGTCGCAGGAATTAATCACCAGTTTTTGCTCAGTGTAGTCATGAAACAGTATCATTTCTACCAGGTATCAACCCTTAATAGAACTTGTCCAAAACAAAAGTTAATCCTTTTAGTTTCTAAAGCAAAAGAATCTATCTTGTTCTTCTTTGTGCAAAAGACTTTATATAGCTACAAATTTTAACTGGACAGAAGTAAAATGTTTACATACCTGAATGAACGGAGCAGGCATCTGATGATAATCATAAGTCTTTGGCAATCTACGCTCAGCTACTTGCTTAAGAATGCTTACAAAGCTGACAACTAAATCCTTATAAGAATTAACATCTATTGTGATAAGATCAAAAAGCGGGCATAGGGTCGCACCCATGACCCCAGGATCATTATCACACAGCCTCTGCAAAAAAATATTTCACAAATAAATTAGAAAATCTTTGTTTTAAAAGGAGAAATTTAAAAACCTTTTTATAGATAAAAAGAAAATTAGAAAATTTTAGTCACAAGCAGAGAAGAAACATTGAAACTATATTATCTCTTATAAACATAAAGGAGAAATATAAATTAGTAAAAAATATAAGCGAAGAACATCTGTATGTTTTCCTATTTGAAAATACGTAAGCCCTTGACTAATCAGAATTAGCCGGTTAAACAGCTTGTCAACCAAGGCAAAGTGAATGAAGATACTAAATCTCAAATAAAGTCGAGTCCACAAACAGCCTGTAAATATTATTTACACGACTCAAAATAAAAAATATAAACAAATAAATAAATAGAGAGCCTAAGTATAGCATTACTTATAAATTCTAACATAAATAAAATAATTTACAAGAATCTACACAAATGGAATAAATTTGCTTACAGGTAACCAAATGGGGAAATACAATTTCCTCTAGCGGATAGCTCATAATTAGGAGCATTAGAAAAGCCAACATTTTTAGCTTAATTTAATAGCAACAACAAAATAAAAAGTTTATGTAATGTAGTAACAATAATTTCACGTGTATGGATAATTAACCATCTCAAGACACTAAATAATCAAAATCAGCTCTTAATGTGTGCTGTTCTTGCTATCGCAAAAGCACTGGATTATATAATAATTGGGTGAGTTCAATTTCCTATTGTAACCACATCATTAGCATGTATTATTATGGTGTGCCAATAGGTTTCCTCCAAAGTTAAGCATTTCACTTATCATGGGTACTGAATACGCTACTAGCCTACTATTAATTGTTATGCTGCAGGTACTGATAGGTGTCATATATGCAGCAAGATAGCCATATATTTTTAATCTGTTCAACTGTTTGGAAGCTTTGAAATTATCCATCATCCACCCCAAACAGTGTCCTATTAAAAATTGTGAATTTGGCTCAGAATTTAAGACGCTCAAGTAACACTTTTAGAATTTAACTTTCCACATATAGTCTTCCTAAAATTATTCGAGCATCTAGAGTTCAAATTTGAAAAAGAACATGAAATATAATATCAAATGGGATGTTGAAACGTCTCCAAATCCATGCACACGTAGATCATATTGTAACAGGACACTCAATTTGGGAGAGGGGTATTTTATTTGAGATTTTTCGAAGAGGGTTTGATAAGTCTCAGTTCAGCTGCAGAATTAAAAGGTACTACATTTAAAAGATTTGTGGGTGTTACGGATTCTCATCTTCTTTGGCATAGTGGCATTTTTGCCGTGCTTGTGGTATTTGAGGAAAGGAATGACACAGTTCTTTAAAATCATTACCTCTCTTTGATTGAAACCTATCCTTCATTGATTGTTTTTCTAAATCTTTTTCCTTTTTCTTGTCCCTATGAGGATATTGTGTATTCCTTTTTGTATCTTTCTCCCTCCATCCGTGTTCTAAATATCACAAGGCGAACCTAGGCGGTAGAAGCCCATCAAGGTCACCTAGGCGATGCAGCCTAGGCGTTTTCCTAGGCACACTAGGCATTTTTTTCAAAACGGACTAAACGTTTTTTTTAGGTGGTCTCATTTGTTTATTTTTCTAGTGTATATATTTATTATACTATACAAAGCATATAGTAGATGTAGTTTTTTAAAATTGTACATGAAAATTTACCAAAAAATAATCTTTAAGGCTTAATAAATTCGTTTCAAGTATTGTAGAATTACAAAGACTTTATTAAATCAATGTTGTAGAGGTCTGATTCTGCTTAGACGGCTAAATCTAGGCGGTAGAGGACCTACCAAGTGCCTAAGCAGGATTAGTCAAACTTAGGCGGGAATTAAGCGAACATAGGCGAGGATTTTTAGAACATTGATCTCTATGAATGAGATTCTATATTTACCAAAAAATTGTGTCATTTATATCTTCACAAGGTACCCAATACTACAAATTGTTTCAAGCCCGGACAGAACAAGAAGGTCCCTTCTTTCAAAAAAGAGGAAAAGGTATTCATATTTAATTTGTCTAAAGATTTCCGGGGGAAATAGTGATGCCTGCTATTTTTACACATGATATATAATATGCGGAAGTATCGACCAAAACTAAATATAATAAACTATAACTTTTTTAAGTATCAATTACACTATTAGGTAGCAATGCAGGTCTAACTGGGTCCAACTATTATATTTAAATTACAAAACTCTGACAAAGAAAACTACCTAAGCAGACTATACACACATTAACATAAATCACATTCTATACTCCCACAGAACACAGTTTAGTGGAAAATTTTGTCATTTATGTAGCCATAAAGAACATTAAGCACACTAAATCACAAAACACAAACCTTACGGAAATTAGAGACCAAATGAGAAACAGAAGAAGATGACCGCTGATAAAACCGATGCAATGCCATGACCGCCTTCTTCCTAACGGCCTCCTTGGCGTGTCCCAATAACTCAACCACCTGCGGCAACACTGCTGGAATAGTCTCCTCATTAATCAACCTACAAACCGCATTTAATGCCGCACAAACCACCAAAAAATTATCCGATTTCAAGTCCTTCTGAATAGTATTCACAATCAGTATTATCAGATCATGATCCTCATTCAAAAACAACGTCACCGCCAAGTACCCAGTCCGTTTCAGTAACAAGGAATCATCATGAGTCATTTTAACGGCGTGAATGTACCCAAACGAGGCATCATGACCGAGCATTTCAATGTAAACGAGACGAATTATGTACTCTTTCATCTTCCGTTTGGGGATATCCGGCTCAGTGATTCGGCGCTTTAGGGTTTCGATCTCGTGGAGTACAATTCGATCTTCTTCCGCTTTGGATAAGGCTTCACCGATTGATTTTATTAGGTCAAGAAATTCTTTGGACTGGCCGAATCCGCCTTGGGAGCCCATTGCGAGTTCCCGGCCGATCGTTTTTAGCTGCTCCAGCTTTGAATTTTGGGGTTTATGGTTTGGATTTTTCTCTGATTATACAACTTTTTTAGGAAATGGAGAATCTAAGAAAATGTAATAGTAGTGGATCTGGGATCAGTAACGAATTATGCCTCCAGATTACATGAAGATCTGGAGGATGAAAGAAAAATTGAAACAAATTCAACAAAGTAATAATATATATATATATATATGTATATGTATATATGTGTGTGTATGTAGATAGAGCAAAAGAGACGGAGAGTAGAGACTGGTTTGGGGAAGGAGGACCAGAGGAGAAAATAAGAGAACGTGAAAGATGTGGACGATGATGAAACAATCGGCGTCGTTTTGTTACATGTGTATTGTAGTTGGACACGTGGTGTGCACGTGGTGGATTTCTTCTTAGATTTTTTTTTTTTTTTTTTTTGGCTTAAATACAATTTTCAACTGTACTCTGAATACAAATGCATCAACTCGTTGAATTATAATTCTTTTATAAAAATTAAATTTTCCATTTGAAAATATTAAAAGTTAACAGAATATTTATATGACACCACATCAAATACTTAAATGGATATTCAATAATTTAAAAACAAAATAAATTCACAACTCAATATAAAAGTCTTTATACCAAAATAAAGCTACAACACCTCATCACTACCATTAAAAATAAACAAAACTAAATTAAATCAAATTTGAAGAAGTCCGAATAATGAATTTATTTAACTTCTATTTCTCAGGAAAAAAATATTAGAAAATCTTTGTGACGCCCCCAAAATAAGTATACATCACTCATTCTGAGTCGTCAAATACATGGTACAAAAATAAATACAACCTCAGTAATATAATTATCGTGCAAAATACGACAACACATATACTGTGAGTTTGAATACAAATATAATCTAATGGAGAGTATAAAAACTCAAAAGGAGTCCACATAACAATTATTGATACACTATTTTATAAAAATAGTGAGTACTGCTTAAAACAACTTTCTAGAACCATCATTCTGTACCCCGACTAGTTCCTGCTATGTTCTCACCTCCTGAGAAGAAAAATGGAGCAAAAAGAAAAAGGGTGAGCTCAACTAGCCCAGTAAAGAATATTATGACTAAGATAATATACAACAAATTATCATTAGTCGTCAACATGGAATAATCTGATAAAATATAATAGATAACAAGTTTTAGATCAACAACTACAGCGGAACAGCAATACATTAGAAGAGTCAAGTAGAGAAAGAATTCTACTATCTTCTAAGATTTAAAAGTTCATCATCAATATTTTATCCGTGTAACATTAATCAATATACATCTTGGATCAAATATTCATATTTACACTACGGGCCAAAGATATTCATTAGGTAATCATTCATCTTTGCACTACAGGCCAAAGATATTCATTAATATCATCATTTAGAACTGAGGATGATGAAAAATATTTTAAAGAAAACGAATCCAGTGAGATAAAAGAACAAATATTAGGGATTCGTATTAGAATTTATCCAAGTTCAATAATACTCCGTAATAACCAATTTTGAAGAAGAATTCAAAAATAATGATCAAAACATGGATACAATCAAATATAGTAATCATAATAGATATCTTGGACAAAAAGAAGAAAATTTTATTTTTCGGTGAATAGTGTCGTATTCGTGAATAGTGCCGTATACGTGAATAGTAACCATGACATAAAAAGTTCCAAATTTGATAAAAAGTTCAAACCAATATTTCGGCATAATGATATTGAAGAAAATAATATCATTTTAGAAGAAAATAACACCATTTACCTTGCAAAGACAGTACTTCTGACTGGAATACTGGATATAGTGCTGAATGAACTTGCATCATATAACAACACTCAAAGTACTAAAATACTCACAAAAAACGCTCAATATTATAGAGAGAGAAAGAGATAAAACTTATGAATTCTTGTGTGATTTTCAATTCTAACTAAGCACCCTATTTATAAAAAAAAATTATTAGAACACCATAGAAGACTAATGTAACACCCCCTTCCCGAAATAGAAAGAGAGGTTACTCAAAACATAACAAAACTGATAAATTTACTAGCAAGACTCAAAGCCACAAAAGAATAGTCTTAATAACTGATAAATATCATAAGTCAACCATAATAAATCTCAAACTGTCTCAAACCACAATCTAAAATAATTATTACAATTCCAAATAAACTGACACATCAAGTCTAAACATAATATTTCTAAATCATTGTAATGAATGGAGCTCTCATCACACTTGCCCTTAATTCCCCTGATTACCTGCCGGAAGAAAAACACAGCATGAGCCAAATGCCCAGTACAGATATAGAATACAAATAATGAACCAAAATAACTAACTCAATTAAATGAAAAGAGACGAAACGAACTGAAACGAAACAAACAAATCTAACACAACGAAATAATAGGCTGAATCAAATGGCTGAGTGTTATTTCATACCGAGCTCAGAATAAAACAGAAATATACCTTGCCATACAGACAAGTCAAATAATGCCACATAGGCAAATCAAATAATGCCACACAGGCAAGTCACACACATTGGACTGCGAATCCAATGCATGTAAAATCGGAAGGCGTGTTTGGCATAAACATCACCAATCCGCAGAACAGAACATAACAGAAACTAGGGTCGACCCATATGCCTCCCACAACAAAACACCAAATGGCCAACTCCCACCGGAGCACAAAATAGAGACGTCGTGGACTGATCACACCACCACGGAAGGTGTCATGCCTCGGTGCCAAGAGGGCATGCCTGTGGTACCCCCACAGGTGGTTATAACTCAGGTATACCCTACGGTATTCTAACAAAACATCATGTCACAACACATGTGACACAATATCAACACAAAGGGGTTCTAACGTGTACATGTTAAATCAAACGAATCCTCAACACAAAGTCTCCAACATGAGTTCTAAGTATTAATACCAAGACAAAACTATGATATGAATTTGAGAATGAATAATTATGGGAAAGAATAACTAATTTCGAAACAAGAAACAAAACGAACAAATTAAATTTAATAAGAGTATCGCTAAAGGAGTACGGAATCCGTACCTGGAATCAATAATATAATACGCAAAGTATATTAAAAACAAACTCGTTTAGACTCTCTCCGTTCAACCTAAATAATTTAATAAGATTTTATTACAATCCAATCATTAATAACATAATACTATTAAATTTATTATTAAGAACTTTTATACTTATGTCGGTAAAATTAATTCATTAATTCAAATTAATTACATAATATTAATTTAATTTACAATTTCTATTTATACAATTCATGGCTAAAACTTATTAAAATAATATATATATATATATATATATATATATATATATATACGGTCCGGATCTTAAGCTCACCCCTTATCTAACTCACCCGAGCTCACCCTCCATTTAGCGACGGACCCGACGACGGTTCGGTCATACAACCGTCGTCTATACTTTTAGCGACGGACAACATATAGTGTCGCTATAAGTATAGACGACGGTTGTATGATCGAACCGTCGTCGTGTCCGTCGCTAAAAGGGGGTGAGCTCGGGTGAGTTGAATAAGGGGTGAGCTTAAGATATTTTTCATATATATATATATATATATATATATATATATATATATATATATATATATATATGTATGTAACTTAACCATCCCTGCAATGTTGCAGGTTGATAGATGTCTTAGTCCACGTAATGATTATGTAACTTAATAACGAAATGATTATCTTGCAGTAATTAGGTATATATATATATATATATATATATATATATATACGGGAAGGATCAAGAGCATAATTCTTAAATAGCATAATGTCTTTAATAGCATAATTTTATCAAAACGACGTAGGTTTGATAAGACGCGGTGTCATTTTTGTAAATACGCGGTGGCATGGTATTTACAAAAATGACACCGCGTCCCTCGTCGTTTTGATAAAATTATGCTATTTAAGGCGTTATGCTATTTAAGAATTATGCTCTTGATCCTTTCCGTATATATATATATATATATATATATATATATATATATATATATATATATATAATTTGGGTTAAAGTGGATTGCTCAGGAGGTTGGTATATATGTGTTGATTTAAGAAAAGTAATGCTTCCAATTGAAAGCCACCGATTTTTGAAATATTGTAAAAATCAAGTTTGGTTATAGGCATTATTCTATATAATATATATATATATATATATATATATATATATATATATATATATATATATATATATATATAT
Source organism: Panax japonicus (assembly GCA_020205505.1). Lineage (NCBI taxonomy): Eukaryota > Viridiplantae > Streptophyta > Magnoliopsida > Apiales > Araliaceae > Panax > Panax japonicus. The sequence goes on along the minus strand of JAINUV010000253.1, from coordinate 26,194 downwards.
ATATATATATATATATTCAAGTTGCTTTACACCGAATTCCATAAATCACAGTAATAATGAAATTGATTATTCTAACTATTTAATACATACATATAATATTTATGAACAAAAGAAGCTATTACCTAGATTATTCTCCTCTTCTTCGGTAGTAGCGGCTGCACCTCTTTCTTTTCTTTCAGTCATTATAAAATATGATGTTTCAATTAGGTTTTGTTTATTAATTCTAATAATTATATAAAATTTAATATTACCCACATAAAATAAACCCAAATAAATTTTAAGGCCCAATTTTATCAAATTAATTTATTCAACACTTATTAACTTATTAGTCCAAAATAAATAACTAGTTTTACCCAAATAAAAGACAAAGTCCAATTAGAATATTTTAAAACAATATTATTATTATATATATTTTTTATTTAATTATTATTTTTTTCGGGTATTACAACTAATCTGCTACCTGATGGCTTTACCTGTTACTATTTCCACCCACCACATTTGAAATTCAATTGAGCACATTTCTCACCAACCAATTCTAGAATTTTCCAAAATGTTTTATCATTTAAACAATAATCAGAAACTTTAATAATTCATAGAAAATAACCCGTTTATCAGAAAAATATGAATTTTATGTCCATTCCACACGAAATCGAATTCTCTACAACTTTGTAGCTTTGAGTTTTTCCAAATTCCATACAAGAGATATCCAAATTTCAGAAACGGATGATTTTTAAATACTTACAATCCGGTAAAATACTGATAAAACACCTCAGCATTAATTCCTTCATTTTAACCACAATAAATATATCCAACATTTATATCCACATAAATAAATATTTCCTTATCATATGAATCAATAATTAATTATTCACAAATAATATTATAGAATCACATTTATGACAACCAGACTGTTCCCAAGAAAGAGGGGGGGCTTTCCGATAAGAATTTCTCCTTACTGGCGCGCAATTAGGTGACCAAACCTCTCATTGACAGAACTTTCTAGACATGGCTAATAATGCTATCTAATAATATTATTCCAAATAATATGAATTATTGATCTGATAATAGAGATGCTGTGCAGTGACAATTATTGAGCAACAATAATATAAAATATCAACACAACAATTATTAAATTAATAAAATAAAATATTAAACAGTAATTACTGTGACAATTATTTAGTAGTGCCTTCTTACGTAAGAATCAATAATTCAAAAATACTGTGCAAAATCGTGTGCTACTGTGCAACCACGCGTATTACTGAATTTTAACCACCGGGTATTCCAACAGTGTTCACGGTAACAACTACGCCGTTATTTATAAAAACTCAAACTTTGTCGTTTTCTTCATTCGACTGTTATCCGTTGTGGGCCCACAAATGGTTGCGTCGTCGTACGAATATTTTTCGACAAAAAGAATATTCCACAACCAAACGAATATTCCCCGACAACAATGAATATTTTATAACCACTTGTTTATTTTAAAAATTTGTACATTTCACCCATAACCAAAGCATTATATCAAATTAACACCTTATTATTCACAATAATAAATAGAGAAAATTTGATTTTATTCAATAAAAAGTTGGGGTCTTACAACCTCCCCTCCTTATGAAATTTCGTCCTCGAAACCTGGTGTTTCAAAAAGGTGAAGATACCTCGCTTTCATTTCTGATTTCAATTTCCAGGTCATCTCTTCAATAGCATGGTTTCTCCACAAAACCTTAACTTGTGGTATAACCTTCGTACGTAGGACACACTATTTCCTATCCAAGATCTTTACAGGTACCTCCTCGTACATTAAATCTTCGGCTATCTCGTCTAGTTCTAACTCAATAATGTGGTTCGGGTCTTTAACATATTTACGAAGCATAAATATTTGAAAAACATTATGAACACGAGACATGCTTGGAGGTAATGTGAGTCTATAGGCCACATTTCCTATTCGGTCAAGAATTTCAAATGGACCAACAAATCGTGGATTGAGCTTTCCCCTCTTCCCAAATCTTGTAACTCCTTTCCATGGTGCAACACGTAACAATACATAATCCCCAATATTAAATTTCACGTCCTTCCGATGAAGATCCGTATAACTCTTTTGTCGATCCTGTGCCGTTTGTATACGTTGTCGAATCGTTTGGATCTTCTCTGTAGTCATTCGTACCAACTCTGGTCCCAACAATTTTGCCTCTCCCACCTCATCCCAGCATACTGGAGAGCGACACTTTCGTCCATACAACGCCTCGAATGGAGCCACACTTATACTTGCTTGATAACTGTTGTTGTATGAGAATTCCACCAAGGGTAGGTACTTATCCCAATTACCTTTGAAATCTAGGACACAGAGTCTTAATAGAACTTCAAGAGTTTGAATAGTCCTCTCTGATTGTCCGTCCGTTTGAGGATGGTATGCCGAACTGAATCGTAAATCCGTGCCCATAGTTTTCTGCAAGCTAACCCAAAATCATGAAGTGAATCTTAGGTCACGATCCGAAACTATGGATACTGGCATGCCATGCAATCTCACAATCTCATTCACGTACATATTATCAAGACGTTCGAGGGAATAAGTCTCCCGTATAGGTAAGAAATGGGTATACTTGGTTAATCTATCAACAATAACCCAAATCGCATCTATGCCTTGAGATACCTTGGGAAGACCCATTACGAAATCCATGATAATGTGTTCCCACTTCCATTTTAGAATCTCAAGTGGTTGCAATGGACCCTTTGGTACTTGATGCTCCGCCTTTACACGTTGACATGTTAAACACCTCGAGATAAACTCCGCGATCTCTCTTTTCATATTGCTCCACCAAAATGTATGTCGAAGATCATGATACATTTTGGTACTCCCATGATGGATTTCAAACAGTGTGTTGTGTGCCTCCATCGTGATTCTATACTTCAATTCAGAATTGTTAGGAACACAAAGTCTGGAGTTGACTCGAAGTATTCTTTCTTCATCGATTCTTGCTTCTGGAATAGCACCTTCTTACACTTTCTTCTTCATACGCTTAGCTTGAGCAGCTTTAACTTTATCGATTAAAGTCGATTTTACTCGTATGTTTGATATCATCACATGGGTACTTGGAGCCTTTACCTCTATCTCCATCCTTTGCAAGTCATACAAAATGTACCTTTGTGTTAACAGCATTGCACTCGTACCTGCATATAATCTTCTACTCAATGCGTCAGCTACCACGTTTACTTTTCCAGGATGATATTGGATGGTATGATCGTAATCTTTCAACAGCTCGAGCCAACGTCGTTGCCGCATGTTGAGTTCCTTTTGGGTGAAGAAGTATTTGAGGCTTTTATGATCCATATAGATCTCCACTTTCTCCCAATACAGGTAGTGTCTCCAGATCTTCAACGCGAAAATGACTGCTGCCAACTCCAAATCATGAGTAGGATAATTCTTCTCATATTCTTTGAGTTACCGTGAGGCATAGGCTATGACTTTCCCATGTTGCATGAGAACACATCCTAATCCTTTGCCTGAAGCATCGCTGTAGATAAAAAATCCATCCGAACTAGACGGTATTGTCAGAACAGGTGTCGAAATGAGTCTTCTCTTGAGTTCTTGAAAACTCTTCTCACAATCCTCATTCAAACCGAATTTTATATTTTTACGAGTCAACTGAGTTAACGGAGTAGCGATTCGAGAAAATCCTTCCACGAATCTCCGATAGTAACCAGCTAAGCCCAGAAAGCTACGTACTTCGGTCACCGACTTTGGTTGCTCCCAACTTTGTATGGCTTTAATCTTCGTCGGGTCGACCGATACTCCATGTTTTAACACCACGTGCCAAAGGAATGCTACTTCCTCAAGCCAGAACTCGCATTTCTTCCGCTTAGCATATAGCTTGTTATCACGAAGCCTTTGTAGTACCAGCTTCAAATGACGCTCATGATCTTCACGGCTTTTGGAATAGATGAGGATGTCATCAATAAAGACAACAACGAACTGATCCAAATATTCTTTAAACACACGGTTCATCATATCCATGAAAGCAGCAGGATCATTAGTCAATCCAAAAGACATAACTAAGAATTCATAATGCCCGTACCGAGTTCTGAAGGCAATCTTTGGAATATCCTCAGTTTTAATCTTCAGCTGATGATATCCAGAACGAAGATCGATCTTTGAAAAGAATTGTGCTCCTTACAACTGGTCAAACAAGTCATCTATGCGAGGTAGCGGATACCTATTCTTGATAGTGACATGATTCAATTCTCGGTAGTCAATATAAAGTCTTATACTCCCGTATTTTTTCTTTACGAATAACACAGGAGCACCCCAAGGAGATGTACTAGGACGAATAAAACCGATGTCCAACAACTCCTGTAGTTGGACCTTTAACTCCTGAAGTTCAATAGGAGCCATTCGATATGAGGTTTTAGAAATGGGTTTTGTACCAGATTCAAGATCAATAAAGAATTCAACTTCACGTTCTGGGGGTAGACCGGAAAGTTCTACAGGAACTACATCAGGAAATTCACTAACAACAGAAATTTTATTCAAATCTGACGTGTTTTTGTTCAAGTCTGTGACATGGGCTAAGAAAGCTTGAAATCCATTTTTCAATAAATGAATAACTTTATGGCTTGATATGACACTGATTGACTTTAATGGTCTGGTTGTTTGAATTCGCATAATAGGTTGGTTAGGAATATGAAAACTAACAACCTTACGAAAACAATCAATTTTAGCATGATGCGTGGTTAACCAATCAATCCCTAAAATCACATCAAGTGCAAGAATTTTCAACGAAATAAGGTCGGCAAGTAATGTGATGGTACCAACTTGAATTAAGCAAGATTTATAAATAGTGGATGTAATGAAAGTTTCTCCTAACGGAGTCTCAACAGATAAGTCAAGGTCTAATTTCTCCGAAGTCAAGTTTAAACGTTGAGCACAAGCAGGAGAGATAAAAGAATGGGTAGAACCGATATCTAATAAGGTAAAAACTTCGCAAGAGTTTATGATTAGCTTACCCGTGATCACCTCGTTTGGGTTCCTCGTATTTTGTGCAGTCACAACAAACGCCCTTCCAAGAACCACCGACTTTAACTTGTCTGGGACAGCCTTTGTCACCATCCCCGTTGAACTTGGTTTCGCAACTAGACAATCTCTAGCTATATGACCTTTCTTTCCACAGTTATAACACACCTTGGATTGTTGTGGGCAGTTTGGGTTGATGTGTCCCTCTTTCCCGCATTTGTAACAAACGACCGGTGCTCGTTCTCCTCCCTTAAAAACAGTTGATGTTTGTGATGACGTCTTCACGTTATCATTGTTGTACCTTCTCCTCTTGAAATCTCCTCCCGACTCGCTCCTTCTATTATCACGACCACGATTACCACCAGAGTGGTTACCGCTTTTGTCCGAATGCTTTTCTTCCATCTGGTTGTCATTGCTCTGATGACCGTTGCCCCCGGTATGACCCTGGTTGTGGTCCCTCGGTTGCACATACTCATTATCTCGCTCTAATAATTGAGCCCTGTTTACAACATCTGAATATAAAGAAAATTTATGAGATATAAGATATTGCCGAATCTCGGGCTTTAGACATCTCAGAAACATCCTCGTCATTCGTTCCTCATTTTCGACCAAATGTGGTGCAAACCTGGATAACCCTGCAAACTTCGCCTCATACAGGGACACCGTCATGTTGTTTTGTCCCAGTCTGATAAACTCCACCTCCTTCATATGACGAATACTTTCAGGAAAGTACTTGTCATTAAATAGTTTCTGAAACGTTTCCCAAGACATGCTAAGTGCGGCAGGCTGCGTACGCTTCACAGACTCCCACCAGTAGTCTGCCTCATCGCAGAACATAAAGGTGGCGAATGGAACCTTTTGTTCCTCCGTGCATCCCAAGACATCAAATATCTTGGTAATTTGTTTGACCCACGTTTCCGCCTTGATCGGATCCGGTTTTCCCTAAAATTCTGGTGGTCCCAACTTTGCGCGTTGTTATCATTTCCACCCGTATTTTGTACACGAGTCTCCCTCGTCTGGTTTTGCATGAACTGTAAAAAGCTTCTAAACATCCCCTCATTCATCATTTGTTCGGTAGTGTTGTTCACAAGAGGAATATTGCCTTCCTGTTGCACGTTCCCCTGGGTGGTGATTAAAGGTGTCTCCACGGTCTCATTCACTCTATTATTAACGTTCTCAGCTGCCATTCTTAAATACTGCCATAAAATAAGGGTTAATTGTCATGTCATATATTATCCCTATACTCTGACCGACCAAATATATACCAAATAAACTTAGTCAGGTCATACTAGCGAAGGAATTTCCCGTCTCTCCCCTCCTAGTTCTTGTCTCACATCTCAGCCAGTGATCATATCCCTAAGCTCTGATACCAACTGTAACTTTGGAGACCAACTTGTGTCAGCACCTTACCAGGGTACCTATCAGCTTGCCACCGCAGAACGGCGTCCCCTACGGAGAGTCTGGCTTCGGTGCATCCCTCATCAACAGGAAGTCACCAGATAGAGGCTTGGGGCTCTTTACTTATGGCCCTGATACCAACTGTGATGCCCCCAAAATAGGTATACATCACCCATTCTGAGTCGCCAAATACATGGTACAAAAACAAATACAACCTCAGTAATACAATTGTCGTGCAAAATACGACAACACATATACTGTGAGTTTGAATACCAATATAGTCTAATAGAGAGTATAAAAACTCAAAAGGCGTCCTCATTACAATTATTGATACACTATTTTACAAAAATAGTGAGGACTGCTTAATACAAATTTCTAAAACCATCATTACATACCCCGACTAGTTCCTGCTATGTTTTCACCTCCTGAGAAAAAAAATGGAACAAAAAAAAGGGTGAGCTCAACTAGCCAAGTAAAGAATATTATGACTAAGATAATATACAATAAATTATCATTAGTCTTCAACAGAGAATAATCTGATAAAATATAATAGACAACAAGTTTTTGATCAACAACTGCAGCGGAACAACAATCCATTAGAAGAGTCAAGTAGAGAAAGAATTCTACTATCTTCTAAGATTTAAAAGTTCATCATCAATATTTTATCCGTGTAACATTAATTAATATACATCTTGAATCAAATATTCATATTTGCACCACAGTTGAAATTTAATTGAGCACATTTCTCACCAACCAATTCTAGAATTTTCGAAAATGTTTTATCATTTAAACAATAATCATAAACTTTAATAATTCATAGAAAATAGCCCGTTTATCAGAAAAATACGAATTTTATGTTCATTCCACACGAAATCGAATTCTCTATAACTTTGTAGCTTTGAGTTTTTCCAAATTCTAAACAGAAAATATCCAAAATTCACAAACGGATGATTTTAAAATACTTCCAATCCGACAAAATACTGATGAAGGCTAATGATAAAATATTATGCATTATCTTAGTCATAGTATTTCTTACTGGGCTAGTTGAGCTCACCTTTTCTTTCACTGTTCTCTTCAGGAAATGAGAACGTAGCTGGGACTAGTCGGGGAACGGAGTGATGGTCCTAGATGGTGCATTAGTAGTCCTTACTATTATGTGAAATATTGTGATAATAATTGTAATGAGGACTCCTTTTGAGTTTGTATACTCTCTAGTAGACAATATTTGTATTCAAACTCACAGTTTATGTTTTATCGTATTGTACACGACAGTTGTATTATTAAGTTGTATTTAAATTCTGTACCATGTATCTGGTGACTCAAGATGAGTGATGTATACCTAATTTTGGGGGCTTCACAGTTGGTATCAAAGCTTAGGGATATGATCCCTGGCTAAGATGTGAGAATAGAACTAGGAGGGGAGAGACGGGGAATTCCTTCGCTAGTATGACCTACCTAAGTTTATTTTTGTATTTAATTGGTCGGTCAGAATATAGGAATAATATGTTACATGTCAATTAACCTTTTATTTTGTGGCAGTATCTGAAAATGACATCCGAGAATGTTGAGAATAGCAATGGAGCACAGGCGACTGTTGATTCACCACATATCAATAATCAGGATAATGTGCATCAGGAAGGCGGCAATCCTCACGCAAACAACAACACTGACCAATTGATGAATGATGGAATGTTCAGAGGCTTTATGCAATTCATGCAACAGCAGACGAGAGCAGCTCCTGTCCAAAATGTAGGTGGAACCACTGGAAACTATCGGACGGTCACCGCTAAACAGTTCAAGGAGCTGGGACCGCCGGAGTTTATTGGAGAGCCAAAACCACTTAAGGCGGAAGCATGGATAAAGCAGATCACCAAGATATTTGATGTCTTGGGATGCTCCGAGGAGCAAAAGGTTCCCTTTGCCGCCTTTATGTTGTGAGGAGAGGCAGATTACTGGTGGGAGTCGGTAAAGCGTACTCAACCTGCCACACTAAAAATGTCTTGGGAGAAGTTCCAAGAACTATTCAATGACAAGTACTTTCCCAAAAGTATTCGTCACATGAAGAAGGTGGAGTTCATCAAGTTAGAACAAAAAAATATGACCGTGTCGCAATACGAAGCAAAGTTTGCCGAGTTATCTCGGTTTGCGTCCCACTTGGTGGATAGTGAAGAAAGAATGACGCGGATGTTTTTAAGAGGTTTGAAGCCGGAGATACGTCAAAATCTTATTTCTCATAAATTGTGTTTGTATTCAGATGTTGTAAATAGGGCTCAGTTAGTGGAGCGCGATAACGAGTCAACGCAACCAAAAGAGAGCAGCCGGCAAAATGATAATACCAGCGAGAGCAGTCATCGAAGCGGTGATAACAAGCGTAGAGGGAATCAACATGCCAGAAATGGTAACCACTTCGGTGGTAATCAGGGCCAAAACAATAAGAATGGACATTTCAAGAAGAGGAGATTCAAAAATGATGGAAAGGCGTCAGCACCAACACCCGTTGTTAAGGAAGGAGAACGACCACCTATCATATGCTTCAAATGCGGAGGGGAGGGACACATCAGTCCAAGCTGCGCGATGTCGTCCAAAGCATGTTATAATTGTGGAAGACAAGGCCACCTAGCCCGATTTTGTCGTTCACCAAAGGCAAGTTATCCTTGATTAATAATTAAAAATATTTATTATTTATCCTTGATTAAAAATTGAAGTTTCATATACGCCAAGTCCAACCAAGCCAAGTCTACTAAAGTGGCCATTTCTTAGCTCTAATATTTAATTATATATTTTCCAAATATGTTAAATTTAAGCAATTAGTGCATGGTCCAAACTTCAAAGTGGCAAATGTAACAAGTCCACCATCCAAGGTGAGAGACTCACTTCCACTAAAATTTTAATCCTCTCCACAATATATTATAATTAGTTGGTCACCAAAAACTCTGGATAAATTAAAAATCTTTAATATTTATCCTTGATTTCGTTTGATTGAATTCTTATATCATTGTTATCATCCTCATGCTTATATTGTGATGAAAGTCATCTTTGGCCGTCGTGCATAGATGGACTGTTGATTGGTATGATTATGACTGGGGATTATTCGGTATAATTATGACATGTAATGTTACAAATGATGTGGTAAAAGTCCTCATTGGTCTGTAGTGCATTGATGGACAGTTGTTGGCATGATCATGACCATTGGTGATAATAACGAATATCACTGGCCCGTAGTGCATGGATGATTCGTGGATGTGATAATAATGAATATTATTGGCCGGTAGTGCATGGATAATTCAGTGGTGTGGATTATTTATTGAGCTGAGTCACGGCGATAAAATTGATGATAAACTTTTAAATCATAAAAGATAGTAGATATTATGCTTTACTTGACTCTTCTAATGGATTTTTTGTTCCGCTGCAATTATACTTGTTGTCTATTATATTCTATCAGTTTAACACTGTTGAAGGCTAACGATAATTTATTCTGCATTATCTTAGTCATAATATTCTTTACTAAACTAGTTGAGCTCACCATTTGTTTTCATTATTCTCTTCAGGAAATGAGAATATAGCTGGGACTAGTCGGGGAATGGAGTGACGGTCTTGATAGTTACTTTAGTGGTCCTCACTATTCTGTGAAATAATGTAATAATAATAATGAGGACTTCATTTAAGTTTAGATATTGTTTAGGAGACAATATTTGTGTTAAAACTCTTAGCTTATGTTGTCGATGTCGGGTTTTTTAAATGTCCCTTTTCGTTACTTGTTCTTTGGTGTTCTCATTTTAGGTAAGATTTGTTTGAAAAAATAAGTGAAAAGGCTCGACATGTATAATGTCGACGATAGACTGTTAAGAGTCGCCAGTTGATTTTTTAAATGGTTGTACCAACACAACCGAGAAAAGGTTTGCATATTGACTCTGACAACCCCAAAATAGGTCCATTCCACCCAACCCATTCTGAGTTGCCAAATATATGGTACAGAAACAAATACAACTTAAGTAATACAATTATCGTGTAAAATACGACAACACATATACTGTGAGTTTGAATACAAATATTCTCTAATAGACAGTATAAAAACTCAAAAGGGGCCCTCATTACAATTATTGATATGCTATTTCACAGAATAGTGAGGACTACTAATGCAACCATCTGGACCGTCAATCCATTCCCCCACTAGTCCCAGCTATATTCTCATTTCCTGAAGAGAACAGTGAAAGAAAGGGTGAGCTCAACTAGCCCAGTAAGAAATATTATGACTAAGATAATGCAGAATAAATTATCCTTAGCCTTCAACAGTATAACAACCAATAGAATATAATAGACAACAAGTTTTAGATCAACAACTGCAGCGCAATAAGCAATCCATTAGAAGAGTCAAGTAAATTATAAAATCTACTATTTTCTATGATTTAAAAAGTTTTTCATCAACTTTATCGTTGAGACTCAGCTTAATAAATAATCCACATCATCGAATCATCCTTGCACTACGGGCCAAGGATATTCTTTAGTATCACGACCACGAATTATCCATGCACTACGGGCCAAAGATAATCGTGTTTTCATCAACGGTTCTGATCATGCCATAAAATAATTTATCATTGCACCCTTGGCCGAAGAGAATCCATAACCATAATCATACCAAAAACTGTCCATTAATGCACTACGGGCTAATGAAGACTTTTTCCACATCATTTGTAACATTACGGTCATGATTATACCGAATAATCTCTAGTCATAATCATACCAAGTCCATCTATGCACTACAGGCCACAGATGACTTTCAACAGAATATAAACATGAGGATGATGACAATGATATAAGAATTCAATAAAACAAGTTCAAGGATAAGTTTTTTAAAGATTCAATATACATCTTGAATCAAATATTCATCTTTGCACTACAAGCTAAAGATATTAATTTGTATCACCAGTTGGTCCTGTTCATCTCAACACCTGTTCATCTTTGCACTACGGACCAAAGATATTTATTAGGTAATCATTCATCTTTTAGGACTTAGGATGATGAAAAATGTCTTACAGAAAATGAATCCAGTGAGATAAAATATCAAATATTAAGGATTCGTATTATAGTTTATCCAAGTTCAATAATATTCCAAAATAACCAATTTTGAAGCAGAATTCAAAAATAATGATCAAAACATGGATACAATAAAAATAGTAACCATAATAGATAACTTGGACAAAAAGAAGAAAATTTTATTTTTCGGTGAATAGTGCCGTATACGTGAATAGTGTCGTATACGTGAATAGTAAACCCGACACAAAAAGTTCCAAATTTGATAAAAAGTTCAGACCAATATTTCGACATAATGATATTGAAAGAAATAATATCATTTGAAGAAAATAACAGCCCTTACCTCAAAAGGACAATACTTCTGACTGGAATACTAGATATAGTGCTGAAAGAACTTGCACCGTATAGCAACACTCAAAGTATCAAAATACTCACAAGAATACACTCGATAATATAGAGAGAGAAAGAGAGAAAGCTTATGTTTCTAGTATGATTTTCAATTCTAACTTAGCCCTCTATTTATAGGAAAATGTTAGCACGCCGAAGCAGACTTGACCTGCAACCTGATGGCTTTACCTGCTATTATTCCCACCCACCACATTTGAATAAAAATTTCAGCACATTTCTCACCAACCTAAAGTGGGGCCCACCAATTCTAAAATTTTCCACTAAAATGATAAATTCTGAAACTTCAACAATTTCTGAACCAGTCATCTCTTAAACTTCATAACAAATCATACGTTCATTTTTAACGGTTCAAAATTTGTGGACATATACTCAACTTATATATGTATAACATATCCAAAAATCACAACGATCCAAAAGTCAGATAAAAAATTATAACTCATGCAATATATCTCAAGAACACTGATTTGATCTTTTAATACCTCCAATCCGACAAAATACTGATAAAACACCTCAACATTAATCCCTTCAATTATAACCACATAAAATAAATCCATCATTTATATCCACATCAAATAAATATTTCCTTATCATATAAATCAATAACTAATTATTCACAAATAATATTATAGAATCACAATTATGACAACCAGGCCGTTCCCAAGAAAGAGAGGGCTTTCCGATAAGAATTTCTTCTTACTGGCGCGCAATTAGGTGACCAAACCTCTCCTTGACAGAACTTTCTAGACATTGCCAATAATGTTATCTAATAATATTATTCAAATAATATGAATTATTGATCTGATAATGGAGATAATATTCAGTGACGATTATTGAAACAACAATAATATAAAATATCAACGCAGTAATTATTGAATCAATAAAATAAAATATTGAACAGTAACTACTGTGACAATTATTGAGTAGTGCCTTCTTACGTAAAAATCAATAATTCAAAAATACTGTGCAAAACTGTGTGCTACTGTGCAACCACGCGTATTACTGTATTTTAACCACCGGGTATTCCAACAGTGTTAACGGTAACAACTACGCCGTTATTTATAACAACCCAAACTTGTCATTTTCTTCATCCGACAGTTATCCGTTATGGGGCCCACAAATGGATGCGCCGTCGTACGAATATTCCCCGACAGAAAGAATATTCCACGACCAAACGAATATTCTTCGACAAAAATGAATATTTTATACCACTTGCTTAATTTGAAAAATTTGCACATTTCACCCATAACCAAAGCATTATATCAAATTAACACCTTATTATTCACAATAATAAATATAGAAAATTTGATTTTATTCATTAAAAAGTTGGGGTCTTACAACCTCTCCTCCTTATGAAATTTCGTCCCCGAAATTAACGTTCGTACCTGGTATTTCGAAAAGGTGAGGATACCTCGCTTTCATTCCTGATTCCAACTTCCAGTTCATTTCTTCAATAGCATGGTTCCTCCACAAAACCTTAACTTGAGGTATAATCTTTGTGCATAGGACATGTTCTTTCCTATCCAAGATCTTGACAGGTACCTCCTCGTACGTTAAATCTTAGGCTATCTCGTCTGGTTCTAACGCAATAATGTGGTTCGGGGCGTCCACATATTTACGTAATATTGATACGTGAAAAACGTTATGAACACGCGACATACTTAGCGTTAAGGCGAGTCTATAGGCCAAAGTTCCTACTTGATCGAGGATTTCAAATAAATCGAAGGCTTGAGCTTTCTTCTCTTCATCGACTCTTACTTCTAGAATAATGCATTCTTGCACCTTCTTCTTTATATTCATCAGCTCTAGTGTGTAGCTTGAGCGGTTTTAACTTTATCGATTAAAGTCGATTCTACTCGTATATTAGTTATCTTCACGTGGGTCCCTAGAGTCTTTAACTCCATCTTCATCATTTGTAAGTCATATAAAATTGATTTTTGTGTTAACAACATCGCACTCGTAAACTCATACGATCTTCTACTCAACGCGTCAACTACCACTTTCATTTTCCCCACGATGGTATTGAATGGTATAATCGTAATCTTCAACAGCTCGAGCCGACGTCTTCAGCGCATAATACGTTTGTTTTAGGTGAAGAAATATTTGAGGGTTTTAGAAATGAGTTTTGTACTGGGGTCAATACAAAATTCGATTTCACGTTCTAGGGGTAGGCTAAGAAGTCTTCCAGAATACGTCAGGAAATTTATTAACGATAGAAATATCATTCAAAACTGTGACTCCCATCCAAGACTTGGATAACACATGTAATGAAGGTTTCTCCTAACGGAGTTTCAACCGATAAGTCAAAGTCTAATTTCTCCGAAGTCAAATTTAAACGTTGAGCGCAAGCAGGAGAGATAAAAGAATGGGTAGAACCGATATCTAATAAAGTATAGACTTCGCAAAAATTTATAATTAACTAACCCGTGTAAACTTTGTTCGATTCCTCGTCAGGATAATTCAAAACTCGATGCTGAATTCTCCCAATTGCTGTCGAAAAAGAGAAATACATATCATCTATTTTAGCTTTCTTGGATCGGACTTCTCTTTCCACCATATTACTTGACATGTTGAACAAAATTGGTTATGTTCTTTTCTGGTCTAATCTTCAGCAGTCAAAGAATATTTGTTAAAAACATAGATAAATGGAAATGCTCAAATCCAAGTGTAAATCTGCAACTATATGTTCAAAACATATTACGGCAAATTCAAATATAACTAAGAGTAATATATTTGTCGGTACATTAAAGGTAACATTTCTCTGCAGACAAAGTGGGTTTATAAAATGACAATAAACATGATAAAATGAAACCCTAGAGAATAACCAATTATTATAACAAGGGAATGACAATCTCACTTGAGAAATAAGTGAAAATTCGCCCGGCTATAGTCCCCAACTTCCCCAAACACTCAAATCCACAAACATATGCAAAGAACAGCCTGTTACAGCAAGCATCCAAATTACTCGAACTCAATTTTATTTCTACAAACCTTCCTTTGATAAGTATAAACCCATAACTGTGATACTCGCGGAGGTTCGGGCAACCCATTCTGCTCGTGACATAGAAGCTTTTATCATCAACAGTATGTTCGTTGATCAACAAGCTGTGCAACTCCAATTCAAGATTAACACCATATAAATCTTAGCCGAGCAAGTCTCTGAACAAGTTGGGATTCTGATACGAAGGTGTCACACCCATCTGCCTTACAAGTGCATCCTTTTCCAAAGCGTCTTTAAGATTTGGACCCTTATTTGTTGATTGTGGTGGCTGCGTAACTGTGCTTCCACCATGGGCATTGCTGTTACTTGCACCCAACAGACTAGAACCGATATTAACATCAATACTACTTGACCCGTCGCTAGACAGCTCTCTATACAGTGACATAAAATCAGGTGCTTTTGTAGCAACTGAACCAGAATTCATAGATGAAGTATCTTGTGCTACATCAACGAGACCCTCCAGTTGTTGGAATGGATCCATAGACAAGGCACTACTTGTAACAGTTGGTTTTCCCAGGTCAAGCAAGTCAGGAGATGGCTGAAGTGGAGGAGCGGCCTTCAATGCAGTAGGTTCAGATAAAGTCACTCCCTTGGTTGAGTGAGTATTATCCGCTGAATTACTCACCAATTCACTAAAGCTATAGAGCAATTATTATAGAGAGAAAGAAGAAAAATATTCTACTACTTCACTACTTCTATATCCAGTTTCTTCTAAGGTAGGGAATTTTATTTGTTGTACTCGTAGGGGGTATTATTTCTTTCTTTCATCTTCATAAAGAGAACTTCTGTTATTCCATTCTTTGTTATTATGTTGAAATAATCGGTTTATGCGAAGTACCGCATACTTGGTGAAATTCTTCTATTATTCCATTCTTTATTATTCAATTGGAATATCCTGTCTGTGCGTTTTACGCAGGACCTGATTCTGTCTTTATTATTTTGTTGGAATATCATGTCTGTGCGTTCTACGCCAAACTTGGTTCCGTCTTTATTAATTTTGTATAAATATTCTGTCTGTGCGTTCTACGCCGGACCTGGTTCTGCCTTTATTATTCTGTTGAAATATCATGTCTGTGCGTTTTACGCCGGACCTGATTCCGTTATTTATTATTCTGTTAGAATAACCTGCCTGTGCGGTCTATCGCATGGCTGGTGATTTCTTTTGTTATTCCATTTTTTATTATACTCAGTTGGTTAAAGTTTTGACTTCTATAATCCATGAAATTAGTGGAATATCCTTGATATTTGCGCTTCATCCAGTATATTTTCATGAAAATATTCTTTTGAGCATTCTTGAATTTTACTCCACAAAGAAATATCATGTTGAAATTTGGACGTTATTGGTTCCTAGACAAATTAATTCTTGAACTTGTTTTATTGAATTCTTATATAATTGTCATCATCCTCATGTTTCTAAAATGTTGAAAGTCATCTGTGGCCTGTAGTGCATAGATGGACTTGGTATGATTATGACCCGGGATTATTCGGTATAATCATGACTGTAATGTTACAAATGATGTGGAAAAAGTCCTCATTGGCCCGTAGTGCATTGATGGACAGTTTTTGGTATGATTATGGCTATGTATTCTCTTTGGCCATAGTGGAAAGATGAATTATTTTATGGCATGATCAGGACCGTTGATGAAAACACAATTATTTTTGGCTCATAGTGTATGGATAATTTGTGGTCGTGATACTAAAGAATATCCTTGGCCTGTAGTGCAGGGATGATTCGATGATGTGGATTATTTTTTAGCTGAGTCCCAGCGATAAAAGTCATGAAAAACCTTTTAAATCATAGAAGATAGTAGATTTTATTCTCTACTTGACTCTTCTAATGGATTGCTTATTCCGCTGCAGTTTTTGATCTAAAACTTGTTGTCTATTATATTCTATCAGTTGTTATACTGTTGAAGGCTATTGATAATTTATTCTGCATTATCCTAGTCATAATATTTCTTACTGGGCTAGTTAAGCTCACCCTTTCTTTTACTGTTCTCTTCAGAAAATGAGAACATAGCTGGGACTAGTCGGGGAACATAGTGATGGTCCTAGATGGTGCATTAGTAGTCCTCACTATTTTGTGAAATAGTGTGATAATAAATGTAATAAAGACTCCAATGAGTGTGGATATTGTGTGGATGACAATATTTGTATTTAAACTCACAGCTCATGTTGTATATTTAAGATTGTATTTGTATTCTGTACCATGTATTTGGCGACTCAGAATATGTGATGTATACCTATTTTGGGGGCATCACAATAGCAGTCATCGAAGTGGTGACAACAAGCGTGGAGGGAATCAACATGCCAGAAATGGTAACCACTTTGGTGGTAATCAGGGCCAAAACAATAAGAATGGACATTTCAAGAAGAGGAGATTCAAGAATGATGGAAAGACGTCAGCACCAGCACCCGTTGTTAAGGAAGGAGAACGACCACCTATCATATGCTTCAAATGCGGAGGGGAGGGACACATCAGTCCCAACTGCGCGATGTCGTCCAAAGCATGTTATAACCGTGGAAGAGAAGGTCACTTAGCCCAATTTTGTCATTCACCAAAGACAAGTTCAGTTAGGATGGAGGCACCAAAAGCCGTCCGAGAAAAATCAAAGCCGATAGTGCAAGGGAGAGCGTTTGTTGTGACCTCCTAGAAGGCAAAGAACCCGAATGAGGTCATCACGGGTGAGCTTATCATAAACTCTAGCGAAGTCTATACTTTATTTGATACCGGTTCTACCCATTCTTTTATTTCTCCTACTTGCGCTCAACATGACCCAAATCGCATCTATGCCTTGAGAAACTTTGGGAAGACCAGTAAAGAAATCCATGGTAATGTGCTCCCACTTCCATTATGGAATTTCAAGTGGTTGCAATGGACCTTTTGGTACTTGATGCTCCGCCTTAACTCGTTGACACATTAGACACCTTGAGATAAACATTGCTATCTCTCTCTTCATATTGCACCACCAAAATGTATGTCGAAGATCATGATACATTTTGGTACTCCCAGGATGGATTACAAACGGTGTGTTGTGCGCCTCCATCATGATTTTATACTTTAAATCAGGGTCGTTAGGAACACAAAGTCTGGAGTTGACTCGAAGTATTCCTTCTTAATCGATTCTTGCTTCCGGCATCACACCTTTTTGCACTTTCTTCCTCATACGCATCAGCTCCGGATCTGTAATTTGAGTAGCTTTAATTTTATCAATTAAAGTCTGTTCTACTTGTATATTTGCCATCATCATGTGGGTCCCAGGAGTCTTTATCTCTATCTCCATCCTTTGCAAGTCATACAAAATGGGCCTTTTCATTGACAATATTGCATTCGTACCTGCACATGATCTTCTACTCAATGCGTCAGCTACCACGTTCGCTTTTCCAAGATGGTATTGGATAATATGATCATAATCTTTCAACAGTTCAAGCTAACGTCGTTGTCGCATATTGAGTTCCTTTTGAGTTCCCATACAAGTAATGCCTCCAAATCTTTAGTGCAAAGACAACAGCTGCCAACTCTAGATCATGAGTAGGATAATTCCTCTCATATTCTTTGAGTTGTCGTGAGGCATAGGCTATAACTTTCCCATGTTGCATGAGAACACATCCTAACCCTTTGTCCAAAGCATCACTGTAGATGACTAATCCCTCCGAACCAGATGGTATTGTTAGAACAGGTGCTGAAATGAGTCTCCTCTTGAGTTCTTGAAAACACTTCTCACATTCCTCGCTCCAACCGAACTTTGTATCTTTTCGAGTCAGCTGAGTTAGTGGAGTAGTGATTCGAGAAAACCCTTCTACGAATCTCTGATAATAACCAGCTAAGCCGAGAAAGCTACGTACTTCGATCACTGATTTGGAGTATCAACCTCAAGTGTTGCTCATGATCTTCATGGGTTTTGGAATATATGAGGATGTCATCAATAAAAGCGACCACAAAGTTATCCAAATATTCCTTGAATACTCTGTTCATTATATCCATGAAGACAGCAGGAGGATTAGTCAATCCAAAGGACATGACTAGGAATTCATAATGCCCATACTGAGTTCTGAAAGCCGTCTTTGGAATGTCATCGGTTCTAATCTTCAATTGGTGATATCCAGAACGAAGATCAATCTTTGAAAAGAATTTGGCTCCTTGCAACTGGTTAAACAGGTCATCAATACGTGGCAATGGGTACCTATTTTTGATGGTGACATGATTCAACTCCCGATAATCAATACAAAGTCGCATACTCCCATCTTTCTTCTTCATGAATAGAACAGGAGCACCCCAAGGAGAAGTACTAGGACGAATAAAGCCAATGTCTAACAATTCCTGCAGTTGAGTTTTTAACTCCTAAAGTTCAATAGGAGCCATTCGATATGGGGATTTAGAAATGGTTTTGTACCAGGTTCAAGGTCGATACAAAATTCAATTTCACGCTCTGGGGGCAGGCCAGGAAGTTCTTCAGGGAATACGTCAGGAAATTCATTAACAATAGAAATATTATTCAAAACTGACGTATTTTTGTTTAGATCTATGACATGAGCTAAGAAAGCTTGACATCCATTATTCAATAAACGAATAGCTTTATGGCTTGAGATGACAATCATTGATTTTAATGGTTTGGTTGCTTGAATTCGCATAATAGGTCGATTAGGAATATGAAAGCTAACAACCTTACGAAAATAATCAATTTTTGCATGATGAGTAGTTAACCAATCAATCCCTACAATTACATCAAATGCAAGTATTTTTAATGCAATAAGATCGACAGGTAATGTGTGGGTACCAACTTGAACCAAACAAGACTTATAAACCGTGGATGTAATGAATGTTTTCCCAACGGAGTTTCCACAGATAAGTTAAAGTCTAATTTCTCCAGAGTCAAATTTAATCGTTGAGCGCAAGTAGGAGAAATAAAAGAATGGGTAGAACCGGTATCAAATAAAGTGTAGACTTCGCTAGAGTTTATGATAAGCTTACCCGTGATGACCACATTCAGGTTCCTTGGTTTTTGGGAGGTCACAACAAACGCTCTCCCTTTCACTACCGACTTTGAATTTTCTGGGACTGCCTTTGGTGCCTCCATCCTAGCTGAATTTGTCTTTGGTGAACGACAAAATTGGGCTAAGTGACCTTTTCTTCCACAATTATAACATGCTTTGGACGGCATCGCGCAATTTGGACTGATGTGTCCCTCCCCTCCACATTTAAAGCATATGATAGGTGGTCTTTCTCCTTCCTTAACAACGGGTGCTGGTGCTGACGTCTTTCCATCATTGTTGAATCTCCACTTCTTTAAATTTCCATTCTTATTGTTTTGGCCCTGATTACCACCGAAGTGGTTACCATTTCTTGCCTGTAGAGTCCCTCCACGCTTGTTGTCACCGCTTCGATGACTGCTCACACTGGTATTATCATTTTGCCGACTGCTCTCTTTTGGTTGCATTGACTCGTTATCGCGCTCCACCAACTGAGCCCTATTTACAACATCTGAATACAAACACAGTTTATGAGAAATAAGATGTTGACGTATCTCCGGTTTCAAACCTCTTAAAAACATTCGCGCCATTTTCTCTTCATTATCCACCAAGTGGGACGCAAACCGGGATAACTCCGTAAATTTTGCCTCGTATTGCGACACGGTCATATTGTTTTACTCCAATTTGATAAAATCCACCTCCTTCATGTGACGAATACTTTTGGGAAAGTATTTGTCGTTGAACAGCTCTTAGAACTTCTCCCAAGACATCTTCAGTACGGCAGGTTGAGTACGTTTTACCGATTCCCACCTGTAATCTGCCTCTCCGCGCAACATAAAGGCGGCAAAGGGAACCTTTTGCTCCATGCTTTCGCCATAAGTGGTTTTGGCTCTCCCTTAAACTCCGGTGGTCCCAACTCCTTGAACTGTTTAGCGGTGATTGCCTGAGAGTTTCCAGTGTTTCCACTTACATTTTGGACAAGAGCCGCTCTCGCTTGCTGTTGCATGAATTTCATAAAGCCTCTGAACAATCCATCATTCATCATTTGGTCAGTGTTGTTGTTTTCATGAGGATTGTCGCCATCCTGATGCACATTCTCCTGATTATTGATATGTGGAGACTCAACGGTCTCTTGTGCTCCATTGCTATTCTCAACATTTTCGGATGTCATTTTCAGATACTGCCACAAAATAAAGGTTAATTGACATGTAACATAATATCTCTAAACTCTGACCAACCATTTTAAATACAAAATAAATTTAAGTAGGTCATACTAGCGAAGGAATTCCCCGTATCTCCCCTCCTAGTTCTAGTTTCACATCTTAGCCAGGGAACATATACCTAAGCTTTGATACAAACTGTGACGCCCCCAAAATTAGGTATACATCACCCATCTTGGGTCGTCAGATATATGGTACAAAATTCAAATACAACTTATTAATACAACTGTCGTGTACAATATGACAAAAACATAACTGTGAGTTTGAATATAATTATTGTTTACTAGAGATTATGCAAACTCAAAAGGAGTCCTCATTACAATTATTAACACACTATTTCACAGAATAGTGAGGACTACTAATGCTATCCTCTGGACCATCACTCCGTTCCCCGACTAGTCCCTGCTATGTTCTCATTTCCTGAAGAGAACAGTGAAAGAAAGGGTGAACTCAACTAGCCTAGTAAGAAATATTATGACTAAGATAATGTAGAATAAATTATCATTAGTCTCCAACAATGTTAAACTGATAAAATATAATAGACAACAAGTTTAACTGCAGCGGAACAAGAAATCCATTAAAAGAGTCAAGTAGAAAATAAAATCTACTATCTTTTATGATTAAAAAGGTTTTTTATCACTGTTATCGCTGGGACTCAGCTAAATAAATAATCCACATCATCGCATCACCTCTGCACTACGGCCAAGGATATTCTTTAGTATCACGACCACAATTATCCATGCACTACGGGCCAAGAATATTTGTGTATTCATTAATGGTCATGATCATGCCAACAACTGTCCATCAATCTAATACTTTATGAAAATAACGGCGGAAGTTTTACTATTAACTGTTGAAACACCCGGTGTTAAAAGTACAGTAATACGCATGGTTGCATAATAGCACACGGTATTGATTATTGATGCTTACGCGATAAGTCACTCAGTTTTGTTGGTATTATTAATGTAATAATACAGAAAATCTTTTTATATAAAACAGAATACTTTTATAAAGTTATTCGATAAATAGAATATATTATATTCTATTATGCATAGTGTCTGTATAGTGTTTTGCATAGTAAAAACTTTTTATATAAAATAGAATACTTTTATAAAGCTATCTGTTTATTAGACAATAATTAGAATATATTATATTTTATTATGCATAGTGTTTGCATAGTGCCTACATAGTGTTTGCATAGTAAAATCTTTTATAAAGTTATTCATTTTATTAGATTATAAATAGAATATATTATATTTTATTTAAAAGATTTTGCTTTAAATATGGACCGTCAGATTAAAGTAAATCAATCTGGACCATTCATGGATTAGTTACTATGCATTCCATTTTCCTATAAATAGAAGCTCATTCCTTCATTATTTTCTTACGAATTCACTGAACTCTAGAGAGAAAAACTATAGAGAGAGACTATAGAGAGATAGAAGAAAAGTATTCTGCTACTTAACTACTTTTATATTCGGTTTCTTTTATGGTAAGGGGTGTAATTGTTTCTTATTCATGAAGAGAACTGTTGTTATTCCATTTCTTATTATTCTGTTGGAATAACCTGTATACGCGGTCTACCCTATACTTGGTGACATTCTTCTATTATTCTATTGGAACATCCTGTCTGTGTGTTTTACACCGGACCTGGTTCCATCTTATTATTATTCTGTTGGAACATTCTGTGTGTGTGTTTTACATCAGACCTGGTTCCGTCTTTATTATTCTGTTGGAACATCCTGTCGGTGCAAATCTTGCCTGACCTGGTTCCATTATTATTATTCTATTGGAATAACCTGTCTATGCAAAGTACCGCATGCATGGTGATTTCTTTTGTTATTCCATTCTTTATTATACTCAGTTGGTTAAAGTTTTGACTTCTATACTCCATGAAATTAGTAGAATATCCTTGATATTTGCGCTTGATCTAGTATCTTTTCATGGAAATATTCTTCTGATCATTCTTGAATTTTACTCTACAAAACAGTATCATGTTAACAATTTGGACGTTAATAATTCCTGGATAAAATAATTCTTGAACTTGTTTTATTGAATTCTTATATCCTTTTCATCATCCTCATGTTTATATTTTGTTGAAAGTCATCTGTGGCCTGTAGTGCATAGATGTACTTGGTATGATTATGACCAGGGATTATTCGGTGTAATCATGACCGTAATGTTACAAATGATGTGGTAAAAGTTCTCATTGGCCCGTAGTGCATTGATGGATAGTTGTTGGCATGATCATGACCATTAATGAATACATAAATATTCTTAGCCCGTAGTGTATGGATAATTATGGTCGTGATACTAAAGAATATCCTTGGCCGTAGTGCAGGGGTTATTCGATGATGTGGATTATTTATTAAGCTGAGTCCCAGCAATAACAGTGATGAAAAACCTTTTTAATCATAAAAGATAGTAGATTTTGTTTTCTACTTGACTCTTTTAATGGATTGCTTGTTCCGCTGCAGTTAAACTTGATGTCTATTATATTTTATCAGTTTAACATTGTTGGAGACTAATGATAATTTATTCTGCATTATCTTAGTCATAATATTTCTTACTGGGCTAGTTGAGCTCACCCTTTCTTTCATTGTTCTCTTCAGTAAATGAGAACATAGCAGGGACTAGTCGGGGAATGCAGTGACGGTCCAGAGGATAGTATTAGTAGTCCTCACTATTCTATGAAATAATGTGTAAATAATTGTAATGAGGACTCCTTTTGAGTTTGTATAATCTCTAGTAGACAATAATTGTATTCAAACTCACAGTTATGTTTTGTCGTATTATACACGACAGTTGTATTAGTAAGTTGTATTTGAATTTTGTACCATTTATCTGACGACCCAAGATGGGTGATGTATACCTAATTTTGGGGGCGTCACAGTTGGTATCAAAGCTTAGGGATATGATCCATGGCTAAGATGTGAGACTAGAACTAGGAGGGGAGAGACGTGGAATTCCTTCGCTAGTATAACCTACTTAAATTTATTTTGTATTTAAAATGGTTGGTCAGAGTTTAGAGATATTATGTTACATGTCAATTAACCTTTGTTTTGTGGCAGTATCTGAAAATGACATCCGAAAATGTTGAGAATAGCAATGGAGCACAAGAGACCGTTGAGCCTCTACATATCAATAATTAGGAGAATGTGCATCAGGAAGGCGACAATCCTCATGCAAACAACAACACTGACCAAATGATGAATGATGTATTGTTAAGAGGCTTTATACAATTCATGCAACAGTAGGCGAGAGCGGCTCCTGTCCAAAATGTAGGTGGAAACACTGGAAACTCTCGGGCGATCACCGCTAAACAGTTCAAGGAGCTGGGACCACCGGAGTTTAAGGGAGAGCCAAAACCACTTATGGCGGAAGCATGGATAAAGCAGATCACCAAGATATTTGATGTCTTGGGATGGTCCGAGGAGCAAAAGGTTCCCTTTGACGCCTTTATGTTACACGGAGAGGCAGATTACTGGTGGGAATAGGTAAAACGTACTTAACCTGTTGTACTGAAGATGTCTTGGGAGAAGTTCCAAGAGCTGTTCAACGACAAATACTTTCCTGAAAGTATTCATCACATGAAGGAGGTGGAGTTTATCAAATTGGAACAAAATAATATGACCATGTCGCAATACGAGGCAAAATTTGCAGAGTTATCCCGGTTTACGTCCCACTTGGTGGATAATGAAGAGAGAATGACGCAAATGTTTTTATGAGGTTTGAAGCTGGAGATATGTCAACATCTTATTTCTCATAAACTGTGTTTGTATTCAGATGTTGTAAATAGGGCTCAGTTGGTGGAGCGCGATAACGTGTCAACGCAACCAAAAGAGAGCAGCCGGCAAAATGATAATACCAGTGAGAGCAGTCATCGAAGCGGTGACAACAAGCGTGGAGGGAATCAACATGGCAGAAATGGTAACAACTTCGGTGGTAATCAGGGCTAAAACAATAAGAATGGACATTTCAAGAAGATGAGATTCAACAATGATGGAAAGACATCAGCACCAGCACACGTTGTTAAGGAAGGAGAAAGACCACCTATCATATGCTTTAAATGCTGAGGGGAGGGACACATCAATCCAAATTGCGCGATGCCGTCCAAAACATGTTATAATTGTGGAAGAGAAGGTAACTTAACCCGATTTTGTCATTCACCGAAGACAAATTCAGCTAGGATGGAGGCACCAAAGGCTGTCCCAGAAAAGTCAAAGCCGGTAGTGCAAGGGAGAGCATTTGTTGTGACCTCCCAGAAAGCAAGGAACCCGAATGAGGTCATCACGGGTAAGCTTATCATAAACTCTAGCGAAGTGTACACTTTATTTGATACCGGTTCTACCCATTCTTTTATTTCTCCTACTTGCGTTCAACGATTAAATTTGACTCCGGAGAAATTAGACTTTGACTTATCTGTGGAAACTCCGTTGGGAGAAACATTCATTACATCCACAGTTTATAAGTCTTTTTTGGTTCAAGTTGGTACCCACACATTACCTGTCAATCTTATTGCATTAAAAATACTTGCATTTGATGTAATTCTAGGGATTGATTGGTTAACTACTCATCATGAAAAAATTGATTATTTCCATAAGGTTGTTAGTTTTCATATTCCTAATCGACCAATTATGCAAATTCAAGCAACTAAACCATTAAAATCAATCACTGTCATCTCAAGCCATAAAGCTATTCATTTATTGAAAAACGGATGTCAAGTTTTCTTAGCTCATGTCACAGATCTAAACAAAAATACATCAGTTTTGAATAATATTTCTATTGTTAATGAATTTCCTGACGTATTCCCTGAAGAACTTCCTGGCCTACCCCCATTAAATTTTGTATCGACCTTGAACCCGATACAAAACCCATTTCTAAATCCCCATATCGAATGGCTCCTATTAAACTTCAGGAGTTAAAAACTCAACTGCAGGAATTGTTAGACATTGGCTTTATTCGTCCTAGTACTTCTCCTTGGGGTTCTCCTGTTCTATTCGTGAAGAAGAAAGATGGGAGTATGCGACTTTGTATTGATTATCGGGAGTTGAATCATGTCACCATAAAAAATAAGTACCCATTGCCACGTATTGATGACCTGTTTAACCAGTTGTAAGGAGCCAAATTCTTTTCAAAGATTGATCTTCATTCCGGATATCA
>JAINUV010000375.1:0-69148 GCA_020205505.1 Panax japonicus | reverse complement strand
TACATTTTATAACCAAATATTTATACATTTTTCTTATTTAAAATTTTTTTATAATTTAAATCTTTCTCTAATTTATTTAATAAACTAATTAAATAATTAGATACCTTTAATATTATAAATAATTATAATATTAAAGAAATATTCCAATTGGTCAAAAATTATTTTTCATATTAAATATTTTTAAAACTATTTTTGGTAATTTTATAATTTATCTCTATTTTTTATTAAAATCCGGAAAATCAGAAAATAAATAATTAATCTGTCACCAATGGCCTACGACACTTTCTGTCGCTATAGGTGTTCTTGAGCTTCAAGCCCAGAAAATCACCAGCAGCGAGATGCCTACTTTGACCGAACTTTAATATGTGTTCTTCTTACTTTCTGGTCTCGTAATTGCTTTCATGTTGTAGTATAAATGTAACACTACAACTACATAACAAGTTTCATCACTAAACAACACAGATCATAGAGATCTAATTCTCCAAAGTCTCTGACAAAGCTGTTCTTCACGAATACCAGATCGGTGCCTACTTCGGACCTCTATACTTGATGATCGTGCACTATTTACGATCTATCAATTCCAGTGTGTAGACAACATGTAGTTCGACAACTACCGATCATAATAACACTAAAACATCAAAACAGAAGCTAGTCTACATCCGTCAAATCTGAACACGGAGTTGTGCTCAATTTCTGGTTCGTGTTCTGACAGATTCGGTCAACGGGTTTTGACCGTCTATAACTTTTATCTACAAATGATCTGAAGTTCATTCTTTTTGCATCTTAAAGACCACATTCAGGGCTACATGTTACAAGCTTTAGAACATCAAAAAACACTTAAGACACACGGCGTTATAGATCTGACATTTGCTAAAAACACCATTTCCAGAGTTCCAGATTTTGAAAAACTTTAATTCGTGCACTTTGAATTTATTGGGTTCATGATTTATCAACCCAGATCAATCACAGTGACACCTTATTACACATCTTTGAACAATCAATTGCAATATTTAACAGGAATTGAAGGATTCAAAATTAGGGTTTATACCTCTTTTGAACTTGATTTTGATCTTGGCTCTCCAATCTGTTTATGGATGATCTATGGACTGTTTCTAGACTGATCTACAATGGATTTTCGAAGGTTGAGAGAGAATGAGAGTTGGTGAGACCTTATGTACAAAATGGCTAATTTTTGTGATTTTCTCTCTCTTAAATCTTTATATATAGCTTGTAAAGTTGTTGGATCAGATCAAATTTCGGCTGGGAGCTGATTTGCAGAGATTTGAGAGCCACAAAGTCAATAGTTGGTGACCAACTCTTGATTTGGCAAGATTTTCAAGTAATTTAATAAAATCTCCACAAAAGGGCATTATGGTCTTTCCAATTTTTTCTAGAACTTGGATTTGATGAAATCCTTAGGGTTTAGGGTTTGGACAATAAGGTTTAGGGTTTGAACCCTTTTAGGTTTTAAAAATTTCTAGTTCCCACAATTTTCAAATTTAGGGTTTAATTAGAAAAATAATTTTTCTAAAATAAAATTAGGGTTTCAAAAATAGAAATTTAACATACAAGAATATAATTAGAGTTTTCTAATCATATTTAGGTTTAATGAACCCATAGGCTTGTCAATTAGGATTAGGGCTTCCTAATTTAGGGTTTAAAATTCTCGGTTTTGAAATTAGGGTTTCTCGGCTTTTGATTAGGGTTTCTAACAGTACGTTAGGGTTTCTAATCTTGAGATTAGGGTTTCTAATCTCTTATTAGGATTTATTAATATTAAACTTTATCCGATCAATCATTGATCAAAAATTCTATACCGATCAAACACATACATATTAATATAATTATTTTAATTATATTTTCTATCGAATCCCGTTCCAAAAATTAGGGTTAGGGTTTCTATTCTCCGTTAAGCACAACTCTACTCTAATTTTATTAGTCAATACATAAATTGACCTTCTCGATACATGTATCATAGAAACTTGTCACAAAATTGATAATTAATATTAATACTAATTAAAAAAAAAATTATTCGTAAATTTTGGATTATTCGAAATCCTGGGTTATCACAATATTGATGAATTATAGCAAGCTCATTATTCATACTCTTCAATCATGATATATCGTTATATTATTGTATATAAACTTGCTGGGTAACTTTCATGCTCACCCTTGTTATATCATGATAAAACATTGCAGATAAGGCGAATGCGTTCGGATACAGAAAAAGGTTTAAGGCCAAGTTCAGCTTGGGATAAAATATGCGGCTATTATGTAATAGTATAGTTTAATAAATGTGTTATATGTTAAAAAATTTATGAAATGTGTAATAAGTTAAGGTTACTCGATTTTGGGGAATAGTGTGTAATGTAATGTATAAACAATTTATGTTTATATCTTCCATAATTAGTGAAAGAATTAGTGTACCGAATCCGCGGCGATTTGGGGCCCGGATTCGGGGCTGCTACAGTTGGTATCAGAGCTGTTGATTATGAAGCTTAGGTAGTAATACCTAAGACCAATAACCACAGTGATTAGGATTAAGTACTAACTCAAATCGAGTTAGTGTGTCGATAAGATTCAAATATGAATCTCGGCGAGTGTAAAGACACAGAGTTCCCTAACTCTGATAATAAAGTTGAATAGTAATGGTGAATAGATCGAGTTTAAAAGACTGAAAGTGCAGGAATAGGAGATCGTAAAACAAAAACGATCATAGGCATAGAAATAAATCGTAATACATACGATAAGATCACCCCGTGATCTGATAAGGTTATGACAGTCAGAAAGAATCAATCTTATGATTGAAAAGTTTACAGCAAGATGATGTGTGTAAGTTGTACAATGAAATTGTACTATGAAAACTCATGAAAGAGTTATGGATTATGAATACAAATTGAATTCGTATTGAAAAGGGGGGTTAAGATTAGGTGGGGATTTCAATGAGGACTCGTGTCAGCAACTGAGTTGTATGATTCCTTGTATGGGCGGGGAATTGTACTTGGTATAAAAACTAATTAGTTGGTGGCATTGGTAATAATTGAAATGTTGTGTCACGCTAGTTGTTATATACAGATAAATAGGTCATAGGTAGAGAATATAGGATTAAGTACGAGTTCTTAGAACTCATACTTATGTGATATTCTTGAATTATAGTTATATGAAATGTTTATGAGCCCCTCAGCGAACGAACGCCAAAGGTCAGACTAGGGTAAGTTCGTAAACTCATATAATTGTGGCCAGGTTATGAACTCATAAGTGTGGTATTATGAACTAGGTATAGTTGTGTGTGAATGGAGTGTTAAGGATTATAGGAACAGATAGATTGTTAAGCATATGATCATTAGTGGAGATTTAGGTTTTCTTAAAACCCTAGCTTTGCTAAACCTCAATTTTTGACATCAAGCTAAATACGCAGTATGTGTCTTTAAAAAAAATTGTTTTTATTTATCACTTATGTACCATGTGACCTAGTGCAGAGATGATTAAAAATGATGGAGTTATCAATGCAGAATTACTTGGTGTTGGATGTGATCTAAGGATCGTCAGCCCACTACAGTGTGATGTAGTATAACAAAGTCACAAAATGACGAAATCCTCAACGGACTGTTAAATACAGTACGGCATCATGACGTCATTCTCAAAAATGTTTTATTGAAAGAAATTTCTCAAACCAAATTGTTTTGCTGTGGAATCAAATAAGCCTGAGGTAAAATTTTTGTGCCTTTGGCAGTGATGGAAAACAGATAAAATGAGTACTTGGCCAGTACAGGGCATATCGGGCTAATCACCCTTTGTGTCCGTAAGTAATGACGGTTTGCGGATGAATTTCCATAAAACCTTTGCGAAAATGAAAAACAAACAGTCTATACTATTCCTCAGCACAGTTTTAAAATTTTTACCCTTGTGAGTGGTGTATTGGGTAGCATGTGAAATATGTGTGGATGGTGTATGGTGCACGGTGTAAGGTGTAAGATGAATTTCGGGGAAGAATTTCTTAGAAGAAGGGGTGAATGTGACAACCCGAGAAATTAGATAATTTATGAAAATCATAAATGATTGATTTAAGATTAAATAATAGACCTAGACAGAAAATAAGTGTATGCGTTTGATGTTATTGGGATTGAATTTTGAGGATTTCAAAATTCGGTGAAGGATATAGGTGAATTATTCAAGATTAAGGATTTATGTAAATATGCTCTGTGTACATGGTTAATGATGTGTTTAGAATGTGGTTAATGGTCATGGGTTGACCAGATTAATTATATATGTGTCAAACCCTAAGTATATTTTAAGAACGTCATCGTTCAGTTAGAAAACCCTAACGTCTAATAAGAAACCCTACAAATCAGTTCTGGAAACCCTAGTTTCAGTTCTGGGGGTCCGAAATTCTAAATCGGATATTGAAAACCCTAGATTGGGAATGCAATGTATGTTCAAGGTTAAACGTCATTAATATTAAATTAATTAGGGAAAACCCTAATAAATGATCTAAAATCTTAATTGATTGTTTGGAAACCCTAATACCAGATCTGAAAACCCTAGTTTCAGATTCTGATAAAGTGAAACCCTAATCTGGGAATATAACGGAGAGTTTTAATGCTCAAGTGTTATTAAGTATGAGGTTAATTAGGGTAAAGCTTAATAAATTTGAAAACCCTAAATCTCAAAAATTTTGGAACCGAAATTATTCCGTCAGAAACCCTAATGCTCAATTGTGGCTTTAATTGCTAAAATTAGCAATGTTAATTAGGAAACCCTAATCCTAATTATTTCTATTTATGAGTAATTAGAAACTCTAATCTAATTACGAATATTTAATTCCTATTTTAGAAATTTTTTTTTAGAAACCCTAATTTGTGGGTTGAAAACCTTAATGACCATATTGAATCCTAATTGAACAGTGGTGGACTTAATTGCTATATTAGCAAAGGAAATATATATCCTAATTGTCAAGTTATTAGAAACCCTAATCTAATTAGGAAATCTAATTTCTAAAATTGAACTATTAATTTTTTTTATTTAAAACCCTAAAATGTGGTTTTGAAACCTAATGTACAATTGTGGCCCTAAGTGCTAAATTAGCAAATTTAATTAGGATAAATTAGTCCTAATTAGCAAGATTGATATATGATTAGGAAATTGTAATGTAATTAGAGAATTCTAATTACGATTTTAAAATTGTTAATTTTCTATATCGAAAATCTTAATCCGAAAATCTTAGAATTTAAAGTTGCTAATTTTTTTTTAAAGGTTAAAACCTAAAACCTAAATGGTTAAACCCTAACCTTAATGTCCAAACCCTAAGGTTTTGAGCAAATGCCAATTTTAGAAATAAAATGGTATGTAAAATGTTATTAATACCCTTTTTACTTCTTTAATAAGGTTACTTGCAATCTTGGCCAAAATATTGGAGTGGTTGAACAAACCCTAACCCTAACATAGCATAACATGTGACTAAAGCCATACAAATCAGCCACATAGCAAGGAGATTCATTGAATCAATTTGATTAAATTAAGAAAAGTAAGAAAAATATCTCACTTTATTTATCAAGCCAACTAAATCTATTTTCTCTCTAGAATTTTCGTGTATGAGAGAGTGAGAGGGAGGGCTAGTTCGGCAGCCTCATAGTGGAGAGAAAGGAGAGTTTTATGTGAGGCATCCAAGCTCCATGATCAAGCTAAGAAGAAGAAGAAGGTTTAGCAAGAAATCAAGCTAAGGTCTTCGGGTAAAGCGTTATAAATTGTGTTGCGGTAATCAACGGTTCAGGCAAGTTTTCTTTTACTTAACTCTAATAAGAGTAGTTTCTTAAAGCTTATGGTTAATCATTGTTGATTGCCATGAAAATTGTAATCTGTACATCTTGCATGTATAAGTCAGGTATGAAAGGCTGATCACCTTCATTACCAGTTGGTTCAGAAATGTTTGTTCATGTATAATACTTGTTCAGTCAAAAATTTGTTCGTGCTAGTTCTCAATTATATTGATATTATATTGATGAATTATAGCAAGCTCATTATTCATACTCTTCAATCATGATATATCGTTATATTATTGTATATAAACTTGTTGGGCAACTTTAATGCTCACCCTTGTTATATCATGATAAAACATTGCAGATAAGGCGAATGCGTTCGGATACAGAAAAAGGTTAAGGCCAAGTTCAGCTTGGGATAAAATATGCGGCTATTATGTAATAGTATAGTTTAATAAATGTGTTATATGTTAGAAAATTTATGAAATGTGTAATAAGTTAAGGTTACTCGATTTTGGAAAATAGTGTGTAATGTAATGTATAAACAATTTATGTTTATATCTTCCGCAATTAGTGAAAGAATTAGTGTACCGAATCCGCGGCGATTTGGGGCCCAGATTCGGGGTCACTACATCCATGCGCACCCTTGCTATATCATGATAAAACATTGCAGATTAAGACGAACGCGTCGGATACAAGGAAAGGTTAAAGACAGTTTCAGCATTAGTTTATGTATGCGATTAGAATTATAATAGTAATGTATAATGATAATGTTATGTATTAAGTAAGTTATGTATTATGTGTATATGTTAAGGTTACTCGACGTTGGTGAAATAGCATGTAATGTATTGTATAAACAATTTATGTTTATATCTTCCGCAAATAGTAATAGTTGTATAGAATGATCGAATCGGATTCGCGGTGATTGGGGACCTCGGATTCGGGGTCCTGAATCACTGCGGATCCAGGGCCCTCACAGTTGATATCAGAGCCGTAGGTTATGAACCTTAGGTAAGAATACCTGAGACTAATAACCGCAGTAATTAGGATAAGTACTAACTCGCATAGAGTTAATTGATCGGGAAGATTCAAAGACGAATCTCGGCGAGTTATAAGATATAGAGTTCCCTAACTCTGATAATAAAGTTGAACAGTAGTGATGAATAGATCGAGTCTAAAGGACTAAAAGAATAGTGATAGGAGATCGTAAAACAAAACGATCAAGACATAGAAATGAATCGTAATATATACGATGAGATCACTCCGTGATATAATAAAGTGATAGTATGGAAAAGAATCATTCTAATAATTGGAAAGTTTACAGCAAGATTGTTGTGTGAATTGGTACAGATTCAAGAAAAGATTATGAATACGATTTTAATGAAATTCGTATTGAAAAGGGGGTTAGTGTTAGGTGGGGAATCAATTGAGTATTCATGTCGGCAGCTGAGTTGTATGATTCCTTGTACGGGCGGGGAAATGTACTTGGTGTAAAAACTACTTAGTTTTTGTCATTGATAATCATTGAAATGTTCGTGTCGTGCTATTTACTATATGCATGTTAAGAGGGTGATTCCTTTCTCATGTGTAGAACTAATTGATAGGTCATAGGTAGAGGATATAAGGTTAAGTACGAGTTCTTAAAACTCATACTTATGTGACATTCTTGAATCATAGTTATATGAAATGTTTATGAACCCCTCAGCGAATAGACGCCAAAGGTCTGGCTAGGACAAGTTCTTAAACTCATATAATTGTGGTAATTTATTGACCCATAAGTGTGGTTTGACGAACTTGGTATAGTTTTGTATGAATGGAGTGTTAAGGATAATAGGAATAGATAGACTGTTTAAGAAAATGATTATTAGTGGAGACATAAGTTTTCCAAAACTCCTAGCTATGCTAGACTTTGAAATTTTGACATCAAGCTAAATACGCATTATGTGCCTTTTAAAAAAAATTTATAGACTCGTAACCATTTTTGAAACGGTTTAAAGTACAATCTATGCTACTTATTTCGGCTAGACGCAAATGATTTTAAATATCAAAAGTTATTTTACTTATCACTCGTGTACCATGTAACCTGGTGCAGATATGATAAAAAGGAGATGGAGTTGTATCTACAGGAATATTTAGTATGAATTTGATCTAAAATCGTTGTTCCACTATTGTATGATGTGTTATGACAAAGTCATACAATGACGACATCCTCAAACTAATTGTTAATACAGTACGGCATCATGACGTCATTCTCGAAAATATTTTTAAAATTTTTAATTTGCCAACGGGGCTTGGCTAAATCTAAATAATTCGCTTGAATTGAATTATTGATATGAGTCTATGCTATTCGATTCAGCTAGACTAATGTTTATGAAAACTCTAACTGTTCATTGAAAGAAATTTCCTGACCCAAATTGTTTTGGTGCGAAATCCTATAATAAGACTGAGGTGAACTATGTTGTTTGGATAAATAATCCAATCAAGTAGCGTAAATATTCGCTATACATAATTAATACGTTATGCATGACGTAAAAGTATGATAGACTGATCATCTAAAGTACTAACAACAGTAGTTTACCTTCTTTGAGATTGTAAACATACCAAGTAATGTATTGTTTTGCGGTATGATCAATACCTTTAAAACTATGTGTTCATGGTCTACATGACCCCTCAAAACAATTTGAAAACCTTTACTCTTGTGAGTGGTGTATTGGGTAGCATGTGATGATGTGTATGTATGGTGTATGGTGTAAGGTAAATTTCGGGGACAAAATTTTTAGAAGAAGGGGTGAATGTGACAACCCGAGAATTTAGAAAATTTTTAAAACTTTTATTAATTGATTTAAGTTTCAAAATTAGAACCTAGATAGAAAATAAGTGTACGCGTTTGATATTTTTAAGATAGAATTTTGAGGATTTTTAATTTTGTGAATGATTTAGGTGAATTATTATAGATTAAGGGAATAAGCGTTTATGTTCTGTGTATATGTGTGCATGATGTAGTTAAGGGTCAAGGGTTGAACAGATAAACGATATCTGTACCAAACCCTAATTATATATTAAGAACTTTAACGTTCGGTTAGAAAATCATAGCGATTAACAAAAAACCCTAAAACCTATTCTGGAAATCCTAATTTCAGTTTCGAGAATTTGAAACCCTAATTCGATGCATGAAACCCTAATCTGGGAACTTAAATGATTATTATATTGCTTAAGTGCTATATATTATAATATTAATTAGGGTAAAGCTTAATTATTTAGCAAACCTTAATTTCATATTTTTAAACCTTAAATTTCTATATAAGAAACCCTAATTTATAAATAGGGAAGACTTAAGTGTTAATTAAATAATCTTAATGTTAATTAGGAAATATTAATCCTAATTTTCAAGTTTTTAATAATTTGAAAACCCTAATCTAATTACGAAAATCTAATTTCTAAATTAGAAAATTATTTTTATATTAGAAACCCTAATTAGTTGTTTATAAACCCTAATGACCATTTTGACCCTAATTGCTTAATTAGCAATTGTAATTAGGAAATGTTAATCCTAATTAGAAAGATTTAAGTAATGATTAAGAAATTTTAATATAATTAGAAAATCCTAATTATAATTTAGAAATATTAATTTTCTATTTTTGAAAACCTAATTTGGAAATCCTAGAATTGTATTTTTTTTAAACCCTAAACCCTAAGGGTTAAACCCTAAACTCTAATGGTTTTGACAAGTTACTAGAATGCCATTAAAATGTTATGCAAAAAGACTAAAATGCCCTTTTCTTAGTGGTTAAGTAATTATATTTGCAAGATCTTGTGAGTCATCAAGCCTAATGTGTGGCCATGTGCCATAAAATAATTACAAGATCAGATTTGGGACAGCTAGCAACTTCTTGGTTCATTGAATCCAAAGATTAAACCTAAAACTAAATAAAAGTAGGTTACTTTACTCTTCATATTATCCAAGACATTCTCTCTCTATAATTTTCAAAATCTAGAGTGAGAAACTAAACTATGATCGGTTCATAGTAAGCCCATAACAGAATCATGAAGTCAGAAATTAAAGATCAAGCTTGAAAGGTATAAGAACCCTAAAATTTCGAAATCCTAAAATCTTGTGTTTTAATGTTAGTTGTTGGTTAGAGTTGTGTATTAGGGTGTCATTTGATGATCTGGGTTGCCAAAACATAGATCCATATCATTTTGATGCTCTTAATTAAAGTTTTTAGAAACTGTTCTTGAACCTTCATGTGATGTCTGACAAGAAAATGTCAGACACTGTAGATCCTTCTATGTTTCTAGTTTGTTGTGTTTTATGTTATAGACTTGTAGTATGTTATGTGGTCTTTATTCTGCAACTTGAAACATGGTCTGATCGTGCCTAGAACCCAAGTTTTGATTGGTTAAAGTGGGTTGACCATTCACATAAAGTGCCTTCTGGGCAGTCCAGAAATCCCCAGGTAGCTCTGACAACTTCTTTCCGGCCTTTGATCTGGCAACTGTTAAGGTTAATAGCCATGTTTGTGCATATATCTTGTAGTCGGACATCAATACTACAAATCCTAGCCCTTAGAACAACCAGATCCATAACAGGATCAAAGATAATCGTGGTCAAACATCAGTTGACCAAACTGCTCAAGAACATTTCTGAGTTTTCCAGAAATGTTCAAGAACAGTTCGTGACCCTTAGTTTGACCGGTCCATATCTCATGTTTGTGATGTTGTTGTTATGACATGATAATAAATAATTGTAGTCGGACATGTATACTACATGTGTGAACTTGTAGATCATACAAATGGAACACAGAACTCAATCTATAATGACCCAAAATAGGTACCTCGATTCTGCTTGAGTTTCTAGGCAGCCCAAAAACTCAAGAACAGTGTTGTCAGACTTTTATGCAGCCTAGATCTTGCGTTTAAGTAATGTTTTGGCCATGAACTCAGTTTCTGGTTGTATTATTAGATGAATACTACATCATTAGAACTTTAGGAGCCCAGAAAAATAATTAGATCATAGATTTAATCTTGGTCAAACAAGCCACCCGGTAACTGGCGATGAAACTCAAGAACAGCCTCAAGAACCCCTATAGCGACGGGTCTGTCGATATAGGGCCCTTTAGCGACGATTTTTATTTATTTTAATTTCTAATTTTCTAAAAATTAATTAAAAATAGATAAAAATGGTTTTTAATTATTAAAAATACAAAATAAATTCCGAAAATTTATTTTAAATTCTGAAAAATAGTTTTTAATTATTTTGAGTATATTTCATAAATATTTAATATTTTTGGAATATTAATGGTATTTAATTTATTTAATTATAATATTAAATAAATGATTTAAAATTGATTTTAATACATGAAAAATCATGAAAAATAAATTTATGGTATAATAAAATAGTTTAAGTTATTTTTAGTGACTTTTAATATTTTAGGATGAATTTCATTAATTAATTAATTAATATTAATTATAATTAGTTTATTTAATAACTATATTAAATAAATTATGGAAAAATAGAATAAATGATTTAAAAATCATATGAAAATGATTTAAGGGTTAGAAAAATATTTTAAGTTATAAAATATAACTTTTGATATTTTGTCATGAAAATGTTAATATTTTAATATTAAAAGCAATTATCTGATAATGAATTTAATGGTTTAAAAATCATATAAACATGATTTTAAGGTATTAAAAATACTTTGTGATATTATAAAATATATTATAATATTATGACATGTACTTCATTAATATTTGATAATAAATTAATATTAATGATAAAAGAATTAAGTGGTATTTATATTATTTAAATACGTGTTTAATGATTGAAAATTCTTGATAAATGGTAATAATTATTTAAAAATTATTAAGAGACTTTGAAAAATATTTCGACTGTTATTAAAATTATCTTAGATAATAGTTAAGCGTTTAGCCAGAAATTAATTGAACTTAAACTCGAAATTTGTTCGACTAGGCCGTCGGGATGTTAGAATTGTGTCGGATTCAACTTAGACAACAATAGTTTGACTTGATACCGAGTCTTATGTGTGTTATAGACTGATAGGGATACGTGTTATGTGTTTAGGTTATTCTATGTCTATATATATATATAAAAGTTTTATATTGTGATGATATTATTCTAATATTGGAGATCTATATTACTAATATTACGTCTTCGAAAAAGCGATATAAATTACGTAACGGTAATCAACGGTTCAGACATGTTTATTTTTACTTAACTCTACTAAGAGTTATTTCATTTAGATATGCTTATGGTTA
The DNA here is from genome assembly GCA_020205505.1 of Panax japonicus. Lineage (NCBI taxonomy): Eukaryota > Viridiplantae > Streptophyta > Magnoliopsida > Apiales > Araliaceae > Panax > Panax japonicus. The sequence goes on along the minus strand of JAINUV010000375.1, from coordinate 57,113 downwards.
ATCATTGATGATTGCCATGTATAATTGTACTCTGTACATATTACATGTATAAGTCAGGTATGAAAGGCTGATCACCTTCATTACCCTTCGGTTTAGATATAATTGTTCATGTAAAATACTTGTTCAGTCAAAATTTTATTCTTGCTAGTTCATAATTATATTGTTGAATTATAGCAAGCCAATTATTCAAATCATTTCAATCATGATATATCGTTAAATTGTTGAATTTAAACTTGTTGGGCAACTTTCATGCTCACCCTTGCTATATCATGATAAAACATTGCAGATTAAAGACGAAAGCGTCGGATACAAGGAAAGGTTAGAGAATGTTCCAACTTTAGTTTATATATGCGATTAGAATCGTAATAGTAATGTATAATGATAATGTTATTTATTAAGTAAGTTATGTATTATGTGTATATGTTAAGATTACTCGACGTTGGGGAAATAATGTGTAATGTATTGTATAAACAATTTATGTTTATATCTTCTGCAAATAGTAATAGTTGTATAGAATGATCGAACCGAATCCGCGGTGATTCGGGACCTCAGATTCGGGGACCTCACAACCACTACTAAACCACCACCTCAAGTGATGATAAATATATAAATGTTATTTTATTAGCATATCCTTTTAGTCAGAACATATGCAATCACTAATGTACATACAAGTATTATTATTCACATCATAAAAAAATACATGTACAAAATTGCAAATTGATCTTCATCTGGCATGCGATAGTCCACGTAAACAGATTATTTTCACAAATTGCTAATAAGGAATGAATACGAAGGAGTATTCACCAAACATGCGTTAGTCCGCGTAGTCAAGTTATTGCCACAAGTTAATAAATGGTAAAAAGGTTCCCACCAAGTCTTGTAAGATCAACAAGGATAGATGGTACCACTATAAATAACAAAATTTAAAAATAGATAATAAAAATTAATATAATTTGACAGTTTAAAGAATATAATCCGCATCAAAGCCAAACCAGTAGTATAATGCTTAATTGCAGGAATTTAAAGTTTTGTCGTCTCTGTTGGTTGGAGCTTCGTGTTGATAACGTGTTATAAAACTAGAGAAATAACGAAGTTGCAAAGATGTTATATAACTATGGAAATAACAAAGTTGCAAAGATGAAAGTATTAGATAATTTTCTCTCCTTTTGGTGGATTCTTTCATTAGATGAGTTTACCTTTTATAGGCAAAGAAATAATGGAACAAGATCCACAACATAAGTACTAGACCAATGGTCTAGTAGGTAGCTTTTGACTTTGGGTAAATCATAATATTACAAAAAAAACTACTCTATTTTTAAAGCAAGTATTCTTCTTTTCTCCAAAGACCTTTTAAGGTGAGCTTTATTGACCTATCTTCGCTACTGCCTCTACGACCTCTTGACCTCTACAAATAGGGCATTTCTCAGAAAATGAGGTCCCTTATGGTTGAGTGTTCTTCTGAAATGTATATGCTCTGCTTTTGACTTCCCAAGTTGCATGTCTCGAAGTGGCTCTATTTTGTACACTTTACAGTGTACATAGAAATTTAAGTACATTTTACTCTACTAAAGAAAATAATAAATGATCTACTAAGAGCATCTCCAACAGTCTCTTCAACCACTTTGGGATACTCAAATAGGTTAGTCACATTAAAAAAATCCTCTCCAACAACCTCTTCAACCTTAGTCATCAAATCTGCAACCTCCTTCTCACTCTTCAAATTTGCAACCTCCTTCTCACTATTTAAATCTATAATTAAAGGCTAAAAATATTTATTACGCTCGATGAGTTTGATGTAAAGCTCATTGAGTTGAAGAGGCACAAAATATGAAAGTAGCAAATAATGCTCTTCAAATTGTCACGTAAGTCAATAAACTTTAATTTGAAGAGTTTTTTTCCTTCTACTCTTGGAGATGCTCTAATACATCAAATTATAGGCTCAAAAATATTACCAAGTGCTTTTACATTAAATCAATCTTAAGGATTGTACAATAGGATGTGTAACACATATACATTAAGAATTAAACTCTATCACAACATCAAATCAAATAAATAACTTTAAGCACATTATGAATAAATTGTCAACTAACAGATCACACACACACACACACACACATATATATATATGGGAAGTGCTCCTTAGTCGCGTTAGTTACAGACACTATTCTAGTAAACTGATGTGAGGGCCCAACCGTTAGAGGGAGTAACAGCCAACAATAATTTTATATGCTGGCCGTTAGAGGGATTACCAACCATTCAAAACAAAAATGTTTTGACTGGCCGCTACTCCCTTTAGCGGCCAACATAGAAAATTATTAAAATTAAGGGTGTTTTGGAGACTTGGATTGGCCGTAGGAGGGAGTAGCAGCCAGGCAGTTTCCAGATCTAAACCATTGTGTACATACTATGTTTAATTTTATCTTTCTGAAATGTGAGATTTTAAAAAAGATCGACATACATGTCGATGATTTGAAAAGATTAATTTTAATGCGATTGGGCTGAGTTATACATAGCCTTCAGTTGACATGAGTTTAGAATGGATGTATCAACTTATCCAAATTTTGAAAGGTTTTCACAATATGGTCCAATATGTGACTCTATTTAATTGGTCTTGAACTCAAGATTCATAGAGTTCTGGAGCTTGCTTAAGCGAGGAGAAGGTTTTAGGCACCCCCCCCCCCCCCCCCCGACTTCAATGAAATACGGTTACCGCTACTTTTTTATTCCCTATATGTGACGTCCTCAAATCCGGGTACTAATCACCACGAATCTGGTACACTAATTTTATAACTATTGCGGAAGATATAAACATAAATTGTTTATACATTAAACTTTACATATTATCCCCAAGGTCGATAAACTTAACTTATTACCTGAATTTCAATATCCTATCCGATATACAATGTCATTAGCACACAATAATATTACAAGATTTTATCTGTGCAGTAAACTAATGCTGGAATTGTCTTTGACTTTGCCTGTATCTGATGTATTCATCCTAATCTGTAATGTTTATCATGATATAGCAAGGGTGAGCAATAAGTTTACCCAGCAAGTTTAATTTCAATAAAGTATATATCATGATTGAAAGAATTGAATAATAAGCGGGCTAACTTTCAACAATATAATAATTGTGAACTAGCATGAATTAAGTTTCATAACTGAACAATCATGACATTAAGAATGAATGGTCAATAATGAACATGAACAAACCAACTGGACCAGATGGTAATGAAAGTGATCAGTCTTTCATACCTGATGAACACATGCAATATGCACAAAGTGTGAATCAATAAATTATAGACGTGATATAATCAACAATGATTAACCACTAGCATACTTGAAAGAACAACTCGAGTTCGAGTTACAGAACATGCCTTTATCGCCGACTACTGCTACGCAATCTATATAGCTTTGCCTGAAGACCTAATATTTATAATACTGATCTCCAATTAGAATAATATCATCACAATTATTACTGTTAAATACAATTATAAAATAACCTAAACACCTTATCATATAATCTTATCAGTCTATAAAACACAAAAGACCTAGTACCAATTCAAACTATTATAGTCTGAGTTGAGTTCGGTACTATTTCGGCATCTCGATTCCCTAATCAGATAATTATCAAGCCTAATATCAATAAGACTCTACCTAAATGCTTAATTATTAACTTAGATAATTTATTAAGCAGTCAAAATATTTTTCAAAATCTCATAATAATTTTTAGATAATTATTATTATTTATAAAGATTTTTTCAATAAATAATATCATATTTATATGATTTAAATACCACTTAATTCTATTATTACTAATATTTATTTAATTTCAAATATTAATGAAATACACAACATAATTTTATAAATTATTTATAATATCTCAAAGTATTTTTAATACCTTATTTTTTACTTTTAAATGATTTTAAAGTAATTAAAACCATTATTAAATAACTGCCATTAATATTAAAATATTAATGTATTTCATGACAAAATATCAAAAGTTTTATTTTATAACTTAAAATATTTTTATAACCTTTAAATTATTTTTATATAATTTTAAAATCCTTAAAACTATTTTTCCATAATTTATTTAATACATTTATTAAATAAATTAATTATAATTAATATTAATTTATTAATAAAATTCATCAAAAAATATGAAAATTCATACAAAATAACTTAAAATATAATCTAACACTTTAATATATTTTTAAAGTATTAAATCATTTTTAACTAATTTATTTAATATAATAATTAAATAAATTAAATACTATTAATATTTAAATAAATTAAAATATTAATGAAATATATTCCAAATTATTAAAAATCAATTTTTAGGCTTAAAAATAATTTTTAGAAATTAATTGTGTATTTTTCATAATTAATAATCATTTTCTCTAATTATTAAATCAAAATAATTAATAAATATTAAAACTGTCACTAAAGGTGCCTATAGCGACAAAATTGTCGCTATAGGTGTTCTTGGCCATTCAAGAACATTCATAGTTCATGTTCAGGGTACCTAGTTTGACCCTCTCTAGATTCTGGATCTTGAAGTTTATGGGCAGTCTAATGTAATAAGATTGTAGTATTAATGTAATACTATAATCACTAACAAATTTCATGGTCATATAAGAACTTAACAGTGAGTTCTAGACCATCAAAAACCTTGTCAGAGGCTGTTCTTCATTTCTGGGTCACCCAGAAATGAAGAACAGTTCGAGGTCCTACTTTTGGATCTTCATATCTTGAGTTTTGGGTTCACTTAGTGAGATTTAGGGATTTAAACTTGTAATCCTTATGTCAGGGTACAACAATACAACACATTTATAGCATTACAACATCACCAACTCAAGATCTGAGTCGGTCAATGTGACACCCCTAAATCCAGGTACTTGATTCCCACAGGATTTGGTGTTCACTCGACAAAACATTAAATTCTAACTACCCAAATATAATAAAATTGAACAATAAATCTTCCCATTAAAGGATTACATCAATAATTTCCAATAAAATCTCCCATGTCATCTAACCATTAAATACAAACATTCATATGCGAAAAATTAAATAACTTAATCATAATAACTAAAAACAATGTCTGACAATATTAAAAGTCAATATGTTATAAGTCTTCAATACTTGTTCTTCTTTCCTTTCCCTTTACTGGTGCTAGGTACATCGACCTTCTCAACTTTAGTTGTAATGGTTATATAAGTAAGAGTGAGCAAACAAGGCTCACTTGAAATGACAATGAATAAACTTTATAACAATTGCCAAATGAATAGGCTCAATTGAACTGAATAATATGCTCTTTCAATAATAATCAGAATATGAAATATATATCTGTGGGTCATAAGACTACGAACTATGTCCATAGTTATAAGTAATCTTGCAACTTAAACTATAACAGTCATAAGACTATAGGGACTCCTCGTACTTAGGGGGATCAGCCCTTCGTACAATGTATTGTGCACAAATATTTCAACGTTATGCGTAAATTATCCCTTATAATAGGGTTGTTCATCTCAACATTTTGAATACAAGTCCACACAAAAGTAAGTTTGGTTTGGATACGTTTCAAGGTAATTTAGAATTCAACAAACATCAACTAAGGATTAGTTGAATAAAAAGGTAATCACATTATGCTATGGAATAAATCATAAGTGAATCAACATTGTATACTAAGGTCATGCTTTAGGAATAATCTAAAAGCATAAGCATTGAATAACATAACATACCTTGCTTGAACAATATTAAGCTAATGTTATTTAGAATTGAGTACTAAGCATGCATAACAAATAGTAAATTGAACGATAAACTTGTTCAACATTAGTATATCAGAATGTAGAAACTTGCATGCTAAATAACAAGTTAAAGAATAGAGAAACTTCCTTAATATCAAGAGATAAGGTTTAGAAACTTGAACAATATAACTAGAGTTACAAAACTTGTACAAAGAAGTTTAGGTTTAGAAAACTTGCACAATGTAACAATAGATTTAGAGAACTTGCATACAACGAAACAAGTTAAAGATAAGAAAACATGTTCAACGAAAGTTTAGAGTTAGAAAACTTGTCTTGCGTGTAAGCTAAACCGTAATAATTTGATTCTCAATATCCTATACAAGTATCATAATGACATAATTAGTCATTACAAATACTCTTTAAATAAGTATCTATTCCATGCACGGTTTGATTTTTAACCACACAGTCAAGTTTCATTAGCAATAAAACTAGTTAATTATTAATATTATGCTCATTCTTAGTATAGTAATACCAAAATTACATCCTAACAGTCATACTATTTCACTTAATAACTTTTTTAGACTTTGTGTAAGTAAAATACACTGTCAGACCATTCTGCTAACTCGCGCTGCGGCGCGGTACTGGCGCTGTTGCACGAGTCCCATGCCAATACTTGTACTGCGAGGCCGTGCTACGGCGCCGAACTACAGTCCCCGACGACAAACTTCGGCAACAACATAAACACAACCAATTTATGCATACAAACTACTTTCTAACAACTGAATTAACACATAATACATATATAGACTTCACACAAACATAATTCATGGACTCTTAACATGATTTTACCCATATAACAATATAAACATCGAATTTAAAACCTCTAATTTCTCTATTTTTGCTAAAACTTCACTTTTTGACATTTTCAATGAAAATCATCAATGTGATTTTGTTTTTCAACCAACTAGTTAATTCAAAATACTTTGTTTTAGTTTCTTCATCTTCTTTCAAAATCAATAGTCAATTGATATGTTATACAAATAATTAAACCTCAATTTTACTTTAAACTAAGCCATATTCATATATTTTCCTACCAATTCACTGTAACATGATTTCTTTCACAAATAAATACATAACACAAATTAATTTACTATAACTCATCTATAATCTTATGCAAATTTTTTTATAACAACCAATTATCATATATAAATTATATATAACAAATAATTAACCTACACACAAATTTTTACAGAGAATTCTTTTGAATAGAATAAAACTAAAACTTTTTGAAAAGTAAGAGTAAGATGATACCTTAGTTTTAGAAGATGATGGTTACCCTTTGATTATCAAGCTTCCTTTCCACAAATCCTCTCTCAAAAATATCTCTAGAATTCTCCCAATTCTCTCTTAACTTTTTCTTCTTCTGTGTTCTTCCTCCCTACTCTAACCTTACGTACTAAAATTATAATGTATAGGATATAATAGTATTAATTATATAATATAAATATATCTATTAACTGACATCAGTTATTTTATTTTTGAAAACCAAAAGCCATAAGGTTTGTTTGGTAAAACATATTTAAATTAAAGACTTAACATTCATTAAGCCTTGTTTGGCAAAACTGAATTATCTTCCCTTAACTTATTTTAATAACTCCTTTATAATATATTTTATGGTCACACTTAATTTAATTAAGTTTTTAATACTTAATTTAATAAATTCTAATAACAATTTATTAAATAAATTTACCACATAAATTAATACAACAAAATTATAATTTTCTTTATAATTATAATTTTACTTAATAAATTAACACATCATTTTAATTAAAAAATCCAATTAAAATATCATTATAATAATTCATTTAATCATTATAAACTTTCCAACTTAATTTATTAATTTAAATTAAAATATTATCTCATGATGATCAATTTTTCTTAACTCATAAATTATTTATTTAACAAATAAATAATCAAATCAAATCACATTAAATAAATATTTATTCAACAATCAACACATCAATTAAAATATTTATATAACTCAATAAATATTTTGAATTATAATTTAAAATAAAATTTTGGATTGTTATATCCTTCCCTCCTTACAAAGTTTCTGTCCCCAAAATCACAACTTAAACAAATCATTCATCACATTCTTCCCTACTTACAAATATTTTGTTCATAGAATCGAAGGCACGTATTAAACAAATAACTCAGGTTAATCTTTCATAATTTTATCTTCGAGTTCCTACGTAGCTTCTTCAACATTGTGGTTCCTCCATATCACCTTCACAGAAGGCATTAATTTATTCTTGAATACCTGTTCTTTCCTGTCAACTATCTGGATATGAATTTCCTCATAAGACAAGTCCTTATCAAACTGCAATGGTTCATACTCGATCACGTGCTTGTAATCACGTTTATACGGTCGTAACACCGAAACATAAAAAACATTGTGAATGTGTTCCAACTCTAGAGGTAAAGCTACCTCGTAAGCTACTTCTCCTACTCTTCGCAACACTTTGAAGGGTCCAATAAACCTTGGGCTTAGCTTTCCCTTTTTATCGAAATGAATTTTCTCCTTCCAAGGAGAAACTTTTAAGAACACGTAATTTCCTATGTCGAACTCTTGATCTTGTCTATGTTGATCAATATACTTCTTCTGTTTGTCTTGAGTAGCTACCAATCTTGTTCTTATCAGTTTGACAACCTCAGCAGATTGTTGTACCAGTTCTGGTCCTAATAGTTGGCGTTCACCGACTTCATCCCAGCAAAGTGGAGTTCTACATTTCTTGCCATATAATGCTTCGTAAGGTGGTATGCCGATGCTTTCATGGTAACTGTTGTTGTAGGTAAATTCCACCAACGGTAAATGTTCATTCCAGCTCCCTTTGAAATCCATGATGCATTCCCTAAGAATATCTTCCAATGTCTGGATTGTTCGTTCGCTTTGGCCATCTGTTTGCGGATGATATGTCGTACTCATTCTCAACTGCGTTCCCATGCATTCTTGTAGTCTCTTCCAGATGTTTGACATGAATCACAGATCTCTATCTAACACTGGCACTCCATGTCTTAAAACGATCTCTTTAACGTATAACCTTGCCAACTGATCAAGATTGAATCTAATCTTTATTGGAAACAAATGTGCTGATTTTGTCAATCTGTCCACTTCACCCAAATCGCATCGCACCCTCTTTGAGTAGTTAGAAGACCCACCACAAAATCCATTGTGATGTGGTCCCACTTCCATTTTGGTATTTCTAACGGTTGAAGTAATCCGCTTGGTCTTTGATGCTCGACCTTGACTCTTTGACACGTCAAGCATTTTGCGACACATTCTGCAACATCTCTTTTCATGTTTGGCCACCAAAAATGTCATCGTAAATCTTGATACATCTTCATACTTCATGGATAAATCAAATATCTTGTGTTATGAGCTTTAGTCAAGATTTTGTCTTTAATCTCTGGTACTGCTGGAACCCAAATTCTTCCCTCGAACCTTAGTAGTTCTTAGATATCGATCTTGTATTTCACATCACTACCCTCAACCACTTTCTCTTTGATTTTCCCCTATTCTTCATCTTGTAGTTGAGCATTCTTAATTTTGTCCACCAAAGTTGGACTAGCTTCTATCTGGAATAGTCATTCATCGGATTCTTTTGGAAATTTTATTTCCAACTCTAGTTTTGTCATTGCTGAAATAAGCTCATCCTGAGTGGTTATCAGCATTAACTTTTCCCGACCTTTCCCGCTCAAGGCATCTGTAACCACATTCTCTTTGCCCGGATGATAAAAAATCTCACAATCATAATCTTTTATTAATTCCATCCATCTCCTTTGACGCATGTTCAGGTCTTTCTGAGTGAAAATATACTTCAGACTCTTATGATCTGTATATATCTCATATTTCTCTCCATAGAGATAGTGTCTCCATATCTTCAGGGCAAATACTACTGCAGCCAACTCTAAATCATGAGTCGGATACCCTTTCTCATAGTACTTTAGTTTCCTAATGCATATGGAATAATTTTACCATTCTGCATAAAAACACATCCTAATCCTTTATGTGATGCATTACTATACACCACAAAGTTTCCTGTATTATCTGGTAAAGACAACACAGGTGCCACACTTAACTTCTTTTTCAAGTCTTGAAAACTTTCTTCACACTTCTCCGTCCAAACAAATTTACAACTTTCCTTGTCAAATTTGTTAATGGAGTGGCTATCTTGGAAAATTCTTGAATAAATCGTCTATATTAATCGGCCAGTCCCAAGAAACTCCTAACCTCCGAAGGTGTTCTTGGTTTTTCCCAATTGATTATGGCTTCAACGTTTGATGGATCCACTGAAATTCCATTTTTGTCAGTCACATATCCCAAAAATTGTACACGATCTAGCCAAAATTCACACTTAGAAAATTTCACATACAACATCTCCTTTCTTAGTGTCTCCAACGTCAGACGTAAATGTTCCACGTGTTCTTCTTGAGATTTGGATTACACCAAGATGTCATTGATAAATACCACCAAAAACTTGTCTAAAAATGGTTTAAACACCCTGTTCATCAAATCCATGAATGCAACAGGGGAATTGGTTAAACTAAAAGACATCACCAGAAACTCGTAATGTTCATACCGAGTTCTGAATACCATTTTAGGTACATCCTCCTTCCTTACCTTTAATTGATGATACCCACTTCTCAAATCTATTTTTGAGAAGCATCTAGCACCCTTCAATTGATCGAACAAGTCATCTATTTTTGGCGATAGATATTTATTCTTAATAGTGACTTTGTTTAATTCCCTATAATCAATGAAAAGACGAATTCACCCATCCTTCTTCTTCACGAATAACACCGGTGCTCCTCACGGTAACACACTCGGCTGAATGTATTTCTTGTCTAAAAGCTCCTGCAGTTGTACCATTAGTTCTTTCATAGGGCTTTTGATATCGGGGTTGTTCCTGGCGCTAAGTCGATCACGAACTCAATCTCTCTGTCAGGCAGAAGTCCTGGAAAATCCTCTGAAAACACATCTACAAATTCCCTAACCACTGGTATCTCTTCCAGTTTCACACCCTTCTTCTGAGTATCGACTATGTAAGCTAAATAACCCACACAGCCTTGACTCAAAAATTTCTTGGCTTGCATAATCGTCAGACATCTCACATGTCTAGGTGATTTTCTACCATAGAAAATTACCTTTGACAGAGTCATAAGGTTTACACATTTCTTTTGGCAATCAATTATCGCTCCACAATTGAACAACCAATCCATTCCCAAAATAACATCAAAATCTCCAATTTTTATGGAAATTAAATCTACCATCATGATATTCCCCTTAATATTCACCATAAAATTCTTGTATATGAACCTAATATGAATTAATTTTTTATTCACAATTTCTATGTTTAAAGGGAAATTCAATTCTTCACTAGGCAATCCTAACCTCTTAGCAAATTTATTAGATATAAACGAGCAAATAACACCCGAATCAAATAATACATAAGCATCTATATTATTAATTGGGATAATACCTGACACAACATCTTTTGATTGCACAACATCCTTCATAGTCATGTTAAAGGTTCTAGCTGTGGGTTTGTTTGATGACGTTGGTTTAACAATGGTCCATGTTCCTCCACTGCTACCTTCTTTGCTTCTTGTTATTTCCCCAAATTTCTTCTTAGGGCACTCACGAGCAAAATGATCTTTTGACCCGCACGTGAAGCAAACGTTCTTCTTGGGTTAACTACAATTTGGAGAGTTGTGACCTTCCTGGACACAGTTAAAGCATACACGTTTTCCCATTAAGCATATACCCTTGTGAAACTTCACGCATGTAGCACATGCTTCGAACTTCCTATTCTGCTGCTGACTTCCAGCACCCACATTTCCATTCCGTTTTCTCTTCAAGTTATTGTTACCATTTCCACTACCACCACCACCATTATTAACCACACATTCATTCTTATTCTTTCTTTGTTCTTGATTAAACTTCGTTACAGCCTCGCCTCCACCTTCAGCGAGAATTGCCTTCTCTATTATTGATGTAAATGTCTTCAACTAGAACAGGGAGACCCTACTGTACAACTAGAGTTTTAGTCCCTGTTTAAACCTCTTAGCCTTACGCTAATTTGTGTTGACTTAATATGGCGCAAACCTCACCAACTCGTTAAATTTTGCAGCATACTCCGATACCGTCATTGATCCATGCTTCAGTTCTAGAAACTTTACCTCCATCTGATTTTTTGAACTCTCTGGGAAATAAGTCTCGATGAATATCTCCTTAAACCTATCCCAAGTCATAACCCCTTGATCTCCTCGAGTTTTATTGGCCTGCCACCAATAACTAGCCTCTACTTTCAACATAAATGTTGCAAAAGCAGTCTTCTAATTCTTCCATACTCTAGCAACATCGAATACTTTCTCTATCTCCATGATCAAGGTCTGTGCCTCAACTGGATTCATGAACCCACTGAATTCTGGTGGTCCAACTGCCTTGAAGTCCTTAAATGTCACAGCTTGATTCTGCGGTTGATTCTGCAGTGCACCCGTCAGTATCATCACTAGCTGCTGAACTAGGTTAGCCTTAACATTGTCGTTAGTGGTAGATCCCTCATGGGTTCTCTGTCATGGTTGACGTCTTGGAGGCATTTTCTGTTAAAATATACTCATTAGATTATTACTCAACTCCTTTAAGTATTTTCTACTTAACTTGCATCCCATAAAAGAAATTTTCACATAACACATAACACTTTGAATAAAATAAAATAATAACTTTTATTCAATTAATAATATTTTTGAAAACATAAGAACAATAGCATCACTGCTATTTATAATATTTTCCTGACCTACTAAAGTTTCAGGATAACATCAACATCATATCCCATTGATTACATATCACCAGGGATTTACATATTATTTACCATATTATTAATAGCATATCAGGTACATTCCCTACGTTGTCCTACTAAGATGTTGCGTAGCCTTACGACGATCTTCCTCCATAATCCGAAACATTGTTCTGCGATCTAATATGTACGGCGGCAGTGTCTCGAATTGAATCGGATAGTACATAACTCGATCTTGAGCTCGATTAATCACGATGGTTAATACGTTATTCATCTCCTCCATCTTTAATCTCTTTGATTGTGCGTCTCTCTCTGCTATCCCGGCTCGTTGATAAACTTCCTCGTACGCGTCTTCGGCTCTTGCCCACTAAGTAGATTCTTTTTTCAACTTGTTCTTTAGCTTTGCAATCTCCTCTGTCATTTTTTCATTATCTCCTTCTTTGTGGATCAGCTTCTCTTCGACATTATTCAGTCGTTCATCTTGATCTTGGATCTCAACGTCCTTCTGTGCCATCGAGGTCTTTTGTTAAGCTATTATCTCTTCCAACTCCTCGATAGTATCATGAAGTTCCACATTGCAGTCATATAATTCATCGTACATACGAGCAGCGATCGAGTTTAGTAGAATCTCTTCCTCCTCGCCCTCCTCATCCTCATTCGACTGTGGCAGCTCAACGGGGTCCTCCTCATCTGTCTCTATCTCATCATCCTGATCAGGTAAACTCTCCTACTCAACCACTGTAACCAAAGGAGAGGACTCCCATGGAAGTAGTTGTTACCAAACCACCTGAATGTCACGAGGCTCCTCCTCTCTAAGCACCTATGGTTCTTCCTCCCTAGCCTGACTGGATTCTCCTACATTCACCACCCTGACAATAAAATTTTTAAGTTTTAATTACTAATCATTACAACTCGACACTCACGAACACATAAGTTGTAATCACATAAGAACATACGTATTTTATTAGTTCTTCCTGAAAACTCGATAAGAGTTTATCACCACTATCTTTTTAAAGGTTACTTCCTAAGACTTTTCCCCTATAACGCCCTAGAAAATCGAACCATTTGTAAATACGTTTAAAATGAATAAAATAATATTATTGTTATTATTATGTGTTAATAAGATGTATGTCGTTCTATAACCTAGCGACGTCGAAATATCGTAGTATTTGAACTACGTGAGGGAATTAAAGTATTCCCATGGTTAAAATTCTTCCTCTTAGGCATATTGCCACTACCACTGGCAACCTCTGCCTTATTTCCTCCCTTTCCCTTACTCTTATTCTTTCTATCCTTGTGGAATTGGGTCAACGCCTCACTACCACCCTATGCTATTATCGCATTTTCCAGAATGGTCCCGTAGGAAGCACTCTAAAAAATGGATATCCTACTATAGATTCAGGGTTTTAGGCCCTGCTCAAACCTACGAGCCTTCCTCTCCTCCGTGTCCACTTAGTGTGGAGTGAACCTTGCCAATTCATTGAATTTGGTCGCATATTGGGGAACAGTCATGTCCCCGTATTTAAGTTTGAGGAACTTAATCTCCATCGTCCCTTGTATGCTAGTAGGAAAGTAGTTCTCGAAGAATACCCTCTTAAAATGTTCCCATGTAACAGTTTCAGCTCAGCCCCACCCCGGTGAGCCTCCCACCAGTAGTTGGCTTCCTCCTTCATCATATAGGTCGCAAAAGAAGTCTTTTGTGCCTCAGATACGTTTATAATAACAAATGCCTTCTCTATTTCCTTGACCCATGTCTGGGCCTCCATAAGGTCTGTCGTTCCCTTAAATTCGGGTGGACCTACATTCTTAAATTCTTTAAAGGTAGTCGTTCGGGGTACCCTAGGTCCTGCGGGTGCTCTACCCCCAGCTTGGTTAAATGCAGCCGTTAATAAATTAACGAACTCTTGCATTGGGTTATTAGGACCCCCCTCGTTATCATTATGTGATTCCGTCTCTTAGTTACGTTGTCTTCTTCTTGGCAGCATTTCTGATTAAATAAATAAAGTTCCATTATTTCTTCTTTGCTTACTTCGTTATTAGTCGTCAAACAACTGAACAATAACTCATATACAACAAAACAAATTAAAATAAAACTTCCTTATATTAAAATGCTTCTTTATAGATCAAAACTATTTACAAGTTTCTTTCCATAGCCCAAAAGCTATTTCATATATATCCCGCGATTGACTTTCACAAAAAATGGGATTTACAAAAAAACTACCCTTTAATTATACAAACGAGGGTTTTACCTCACTACACAAAAGTATGTACCATACTACTTCTAATACTGCCTAATAGCATTCTCATGCTTCTCGTTCGCCAGAATAGACACAATATCTCAACTTATAGTATGTCGAGTCTGTCCCGACTCAATAGAATAACAAGCTATCTTAAGCTTGAAATCCTCGTGCGCACTGCCATTTATATACGACATTCGTGCTATTTTCTGGTCTTTTTCAGCCAGTTTCTTACGAAGTTCTACGACCTCGTTCTTATAGTCTCTAGCCTTGTTAGTCATGAGCACTTTCTCATCATGCTCTATCTCATAGTCTGACTCTGCAGAGTCCTTCGTTCCATAGAGATCACTGATCTCTTCCTTCTGGTGTTGCACCATATTGTGCAGTTGCACGTTACGGTCAAGCACTGAGAGGTACATTTCCCTCATAGTCTCTATAGGTGTCGACTCTAGGGCATACATCACCGTATTAATCGATGTCACCTCCATGTCATCCTCTACATCTATCATCATATTCAGATATGATGTTAATCCCATGATCTCCTTAGAATAGTCCTCCTCCGAGTAATATTCCTCGGGATCTAACTCTTCTAGAATCACTACAGGTATGTCTTTTATAGGCACAGGTACCGGTTCAACTTGGTTCACGAACTCCTCGTTGATCACATGTATATCCTTATACATCAAGCTATCGACCAACATCTACAATAACACATAACAAATTGATTAGTACATAATACACAATAATATAAGCACAAATCACATTAAATCCATTTAGGGTTACTTTCCATCTTTTAAATCTTTCGGTACTAAATTTCCTCAATACCTTATTAACTCATTTGACTCGAGTTAACTTTCTTCGGACTCTTCCTTTCCTAACGAGGTTATTAGCCTAAGGTTCTTTCTCCGTTAAGTTTTATAACCTAATGCTTTGATACCAACCTGTGACACCCCTAAATCCGGGTATCTTCCAACCCGACAGATGATGCTCCACGATACTACATTCCATTCAATCATTCCATTGAGATAACAACAAAATGAGTGTAATTACTATTTTTGTATTAAATTTGTAATAAATCTTTTCCCAGGTTCATAAACCGAATACATTTGTTGTTCTTCATAAGTATATTACAACCAAATACACTAATCTATTACAGGACGATTAATTATCCATCTTAGCCTTGCCATTATCTCTCCTAGAACTCTCAGTTCATTCGGCTTTAGCTGCAAACATATGGTTCAAGCAAGAATGAGCATACCTAGCTCAGCAAGTCTTAACAAAGAATCATTTGAATATAACATTAACAATTATATGCTTTATTTTCACAAATGAACAATTAACTACGAAGCACTATGAAACATTTAACTAGTACTTCTAATGTCATAACAACAATTCAAAAATATATATATAATAGCTTAGGAATGATGAACCGGTTAATAGACCATGAACATACTCTTTTCATTTTCATACTTGAAAAGGACATTCGGCACTAAGGCCATCCATCTGTCTTTACTTACTATCACTTCTAGGTGATCAGCCTATTGTACTCTATGTTGATCAACACTCTTACGTTAAATGTATTTACATTCAACATTTGGCAACCTCGCATGCCCATCGAATAATCGATGAAAAATACTTTTTTTTGTACATATCCAAACTTACCTTCTCATTCGTACCAAATACTTGGCATAGGATATCGTTAATAGTTCTATATCGAAAGACTTGTAAACAAATTAATCAATTCTTCAATACTTGTCTAGCCAAGTTAAAACAGGCATCGACTCTTTCTTTAGTACCATTCATGCATTGTATAACATTCATCACATAAAACTTGACTAACACGAAGGTTAGGCAAGCGTTAAGAAAAACTTGCCTTCAAGCGTCTTCA
This sequence comes from Panax japonicus, assembly GCA_020205505.1. Taxonomy (NCBI): domain Eukaryota; kingdom Viridiplantae; phylum Streptophyta; class Magnoliopsida; order Apiales; family Araliaceae; genus Panax; species Panax japonicus. Next base: position 40,384 of record JAINUV010000375.1, on the reverse strand, counting down.
AATAAATAATTCAACTATTCTCAGTCTTTACAGGATCTACATGATACATTCAAATAGCACACTGTAAATAGTTATTAAACAAACTAACCTTAATATTTATAACCAACTTCTTTCTCTTCTATGTCTTATTTGAATTTAACTTCGTTATTAAAGTCGATTCTACTTCCTATACTTTGGTACGTCTCATTAACGTTCTTACGTTAGTAACTGACATTCGATCATTATTGGTTAAGTACCAACGTTGAACGTCATTTACGGTTTACTTATTACGTCTTCGCGTTATTTGTTTAATTTCTATTAAACCTTACTAAATCGTCTAACATTATCACCTTATAAATGATATAAGGTTAGCTTGATTATGAACATTAAGTACCTTCAAAGTCTTACCTTAAGTCTACATTCAAATGGAACAAAACCTAACTTGGTCAACATTTTTCTACTGTCGGCGTTGCGGCGCGACATCCTTAGTATTCTAGTGGCGTTGCGGTGCGAGTTAGCAGGGTACTCGGCTGAGTCTGGTGTTGCAGCGCGACCACTTTGTACTGGTTTTGGCGCTGCGGCGCTGAGTCTGTGCACCAGTTAGCCAAAATAGTCCACTATTCTAACGAAACTCCTGGCTTCCTAATTTATTCGTTTTACATTCAAATTGACCAATTCGAAAGCCTACAACTCACAAATTACATCATTTACGTGTTCATATAAGAATTTCACATTTTCGAATCTGTTAACTCGTAATTCACCTTTGAGTTCATTTTTAAGCGTTCGTTTAACGTTTTCGACCGTTCAATACTCGTTTTCTTCGTTATAAGTCAGAATGCGGCGATTCATTCACAAATAACAATTAATTACCTTATCTCATGTGTTGACATTGGAAACCATCGTTTTCAAGTCACATGACAACTTTTGACCTTTAATCTGGGCTTTTTACGTTTTCGACGTTTAACGTCTATTTTTGCAAAATTTGCTATAACTTCGTTACTCGTGTTCTATAAGATAAATCAAATGGAAAACTCCATTGATTCATCATAGTCATCCTAACCAACCAATAGGCACATTCCTTAGCTATCATGGTTTTCAAAACGTTCATCATAAACTAAGTTCACATTCAAGACTTTCTATAGTTTTTGAACTTATGTAAACACTTACGATTTCTATTTGGTCATGACCTATCAATGATTTAGTCATTAATTGGCATCCTTATATCTCATCAATAAACATGATGCACAAATCTATGATTCTTCTACGAGAAAGAAATCAAAAAAGAGGAAGATTGTGATTTATGAGAATTTACCTTTGAAGAAATTAACGTTCTTGATAAACGTCTATTGGTTTGTGTGAAAGTAGATTGATTAAGTGTTTCTAGCTTTTTTTCTCTCTCAATATAGGTTGAACAAGATTTTCCAAAACAACAAAAGCTCAACCCAAGCTTTGTATTTATAAGTAAACAACATGAGGGAAAAATAGTCCAATTCCCCCACCTCCTTTATCAACTTTGTCACCAAGTAAAGAACTTGGTGAACAAGTTGCCTACCTTACTTGGCCACTAAGTGGCTGGCCCACTCCCCCTTTGGATCATCCCATGGGTTTACCCATGGGTTTTACCCAACCCATGACCCACCGGTTCGACCCACAGTTTACTTTTTGAATTAAGCTTGACATAACTTAATGTTGGGCCTTAACTTGGGCTTGAACACTTAATTCATTGGGCTTGCTATTGGTTTAAGCCCAATTAAATTATACCAAACCCTTAACTCATACTCCATTAATACATCTCGTATTCTACGCGTATAACTCATGTATTCTCTTCATCTAATACTCATATAATAATCGTAGTATATGTCATTGATGAGTGAGTTTTATACACATGAATTGGATACATTCGAGCTTAATTTATTGTTGTTCTCAAGTCTTTTAGGTTGTTTTTATGTGTTTGTGTCTATTCATGTATGTTTTATATTGTTTTGTAGGAATTGGGACAAAAGTTACTTGGATCGATGTTTGGGGTGGCTAGATTCGCGTTTTCGGCTTGCTATTTACACAGCAGTCACTTCAGAGCCAATTTGACTATAGCTCCGGATATTATTTCACGAAACTTTAAGAATGAAAGTTGTATATCTACTTTTCCTCTTTCCAGAACATCTTGAATCATCTAAATCGGAGTTCGGACGAAGAAGTTATGGCCATTTTCCCAAAGGACGTCAGAGCAGAAAATGTTGGAAAAAGGAGCAAGCGCCTAGGCGCTCCATACAAGCCTAGACCAAGCGCCTAGGCGCTCCAAGTCAAAAACATAATGCAGACCAAGTGCCTAGGCGCTTGAAATTGCCCTATGATGAGCGCCTAGGCGCTCTAGTGCGTAGAAAGTTGCGTTTTTCAGCTGTCAAGTGGGTTTTTGAAGCCAAAGAGGAGTCTGAATGAGGGCTGAGACCAATACAAATAGGAGATGACTCTAGAAAAAGAAAAGAGGACGAATTTTGCAAGGAATGAACGAATTCTTCAAGGGATTTGCAGATAGAACAAGGAAGAAAAACACGAAGGAGAATTGCAAGGGCTGAAGATCTAAGAGAGAGTATTGGAGCAAATTCAGAGTTTCTTCTTCTCTTCTCTAGTTTTATCTTTTGTAACTATCTGGGATGTTTAGTTTATTAACTTGGATGATGTTTTTCTTTATTATTATCATGAACTAAATTTTAATTAAGATTGCAACGGAACTTGGTATGTAGTTTAAATTGCAAGCTTCCCATTGAATGAAAGTTAGTTTTTATTGAATTATTTATTATATCTTATGTTTATTGATTAATTGTTTGGCCAACAATTACTGTGATAATCTATATGAAATTGGAAGATGGAGTATAGATTGAGATCTGGATATGATAACATCTGTTCATATAATCTGAATAGGGTTAATATGATTAGCATGTAGGATAGGAATATACCTATGTGTCTTTTGTATCCATTGAAAGAATTTGTGCGTAAACCCTAATTAACTTGATTCACATAGGAATATAGTGAGTTGATTAACTGGGGTGTTCCTTATAATTCCGCATCTTAAAGATTGGATTTAGGAGGATTTGTTCATGTGTCTTTGGAAGAAGTGTGTGAATATTTATAAAGCATTCTTGGATAACAATTCATATTAATTGATTTATTTTAAATGGGAAGTAAGTTAGTTTGAATGAAATACCAAGGGAAGTTGTAATCTTAACCTGTTAAATCTGCAGTTATTCTTGTGAAATTTTGATTTTAATTATTAGTTTGTTAAGTTTAAATTTCAAATCATAAACAAAATTTTCTTAGTTTAAAAAAGGATTAATTGCATTAGAATTGGTAATTGATAAATATTAGTCTATTTCCTCGTGGGAACGATATCCTTGCTTGCTGAATATTACAATTGAACGCGTATACTTGCGTGGTAAAGTGCTATTAAAAAATTAGGCAACAAGTTTTTGGCGCCGCTGCCGGGGAAATTAGTTTAATATTTTGTCATTATTGATTTTTATAGCGTTAATCTTAATTTAAACATTTTTTTTTATTTTTATTTTTTTTTGTCTCTAGTCTAATTCCTTTTCAGGCACCATGAACAACTATGACGATCATTGGTTATATTCGAGAATGACTCGGCCAAGGGAGGCAAAGAATTATGGACTCGATGAATTGTCAGCACAATTTGAGACACTTTCAAGGAAGATTGATGCTTTATCAGCACAACGTATTCAAAGTGTAGTGGTGATATGTGAGTATTGTGGTGGAAACCATCCGAGTCATCAATGCACCATCAGTTTCGAGTCGTTACAATATATTGGTAACTTCAGCGATTATCCCAACAATTATGATTATTCCAGTAATTATCATCATGAGTGGGGGAATCCACTAAATCTTTCATGGAGTGATGACAATCAAGCTCAACCCTTTGCTCCATGCCAATCGTACACTCCTGAATTACAAGTTCAACTCCCTAATCATGAAGAAGAAAGGATTTTAAACTTGGAAGGACTTATTTCCAAGTTCATGGTTTTGATTGAGGAGCAGACGAATAGTCAGGAGATGTCGATTCGAAATCTTGAGAACCAGGTGGGACAACTTTTCAACGACGTCATCAATCGCCCTCAAGGTGAAGTGTCAAGCAACATGGTTCCCGAGACTAATGGATTGCCCATGCTAAATCTGGAATCGGATGTTCCAAAGGAAAAGGATGTGGAAAGGGAGGAGACAAGTGGGGAGCAGGAAAAGAAGGTCGCCAAAGATCTAGCCTTGAGTTCTGACATAGATAAACCAATTTTGATAGTGCCCCATATATCTTCTCCACCAAAGTTTAAGGATCCGGTTAGATTTGCAATCATGTGTCCAATTGGTAGTCATTTTTTCGATAAAGGTATATATGATATGAAAGCTAGCTTAAAATTGGTACCATGGTGTGAAGAGAATGGGAAAAGAGATGAAGAACCAGTTGTTCTAAAAAAGCTTCAACGTAAAAATTCGTTCATAGATACAACTCAGAAAATGCCTAGTTATTTGAAGGTTGTAAAAGAGAATCTACCTATAAAGAACAAGCTAGGTGAATTTGAATCAATAACCCTTACTGATGGCAAACTCTCGAAAGTTACATTATTTCCGATGGATGGAGGGTTCCTCAACTTTCGAAGAGGAATTGGATAGCATTGACCAGACAAAGTCAGGCTGAAAGACTATAAATCAAGCGCTGAATGGGAGGCAACCCAGGAATTTTTTATATTTATATGCTTTACTAGTTTATTTAGTAGATAGGAATTAAGTTACTTATTAAGTTCTCTTATAATCTAATCCATGTTGTCTCTCTTCTTTGAAGGTATTGGAGGTCCAATGGATAGCAAAATGATCGTCGTCGCCATCGCCACCATCAACTCACGCTTAGCTGATTACGGGGAAGTTCTCTTCTATTTATTGTTATATTCTTACAATGAGGACATTGCATTGGTTAAGTTTGGGGGTGTAATTGTCCAGCTCCAGTTCATGCATGTAGTATTCATCTAGTGCATTCATATAGTATTTAGTTAATAGTTTTTCATGTAGTTTGCATTCATAAAAAAAAAAAAAATTGTAGTCTTTGCATGTTTCCAGCCGTTAGATAGTTTAAGTCTGTTTTGGCCAGTGATGAGATTGGAATTGAGTAGACAAGTATAGTATTGTCTGTTAAGACTTTGATGTGATTTCTTGTTATGAATTAAATCTTTTCCTGTTTGAAACTGGTATAATTAAGGTTAGCACGTTAATAACAGATATGTTGACTGATTAAGTTTAAATTGATACATAATGAATTTCTTAAAAATAATACTAATGTGAAGGAATGAAAGACATGAATAGGCGGAGATGGCTAAATTTTGATAAAAACTTAAGTTTGGGGGGAAAATTTGGGATATATAAGCTTCGTTAAAAAAAAGAAAAAGAAAGGAAAAAATAAAATAAAAATTTTCGTGGCTAGTTTTGTTTCGGGGCCTTTGTTACTTGAGCAAGTACGCCCGAAGGGGTATCTTAAAACCTAGCGCCCTAAGGTCTTATATGGTCTGGGAGTCGTTGGTCGAAAGCTCGCTAAGGGGTGACACTGTTAGCCTAATGGAATGAGACATTACACAGTCATGGTTAAAAAAAATAAAAAAAAAGAAATATAATAAAACGGGAAAAGAGCAAAAAGCCCCCGTGATGAAAAGTAAAGCATAAGTATCCCGGATTGGACTCTTGAACTTGGTGGATGTTTGACTTTAGTTGGATCTAGCTTGTTCGTGAATTTTGTGAATTTGCACTGTATGATGCCTTCGAAGATATCTATTATGTCTTAAATTTAACTTTATATCAGTTAACATTGTTGTGGAGCACACACGCACTATATCAGTGATAACAGTCTAAGATTTGATGATTGATTGAGAAATTACTGGTTTGTTTAAATATGATGTATTATCATGTTCACTTGATTTCTCTAAGGCCGGTTAAATAGACTTGTTTCTGTCATTACTGTTGGATTCGTAGGCATATAGATTAGTATCATTACATTGCATTGCATAACATTTTTGTGTTTTTGCTTGAGGACAAGCAAAGGTTTAAGTTTGGGGGTATTTGATGAGTGAGTTTTATACACATGAATTGGATACATTCGAGCTTAATTTATTGTTGTTCTCAAGTCTTTTAGGTTGTTTTTATGTGTTTGTGTCTATTCATGCATGTTTTATATTGTTTTGTAGGAATTGGGACAAAAGTTACTTGGATCGATGTTTGGGGTGGCTAGATTCGCGTTTTTGGCTTGCTATTTACACAGCAGTCACTTCAGAGCCAATTTGACTATAGCTCCAGATATTATTTCACGAAACTTTAAGAATGAAAGTTGTATATCTACTTTTCCTCTTTCCAGAACATCTTGAATCATCTAAATCGGAGTTCGGACGAAGAAGTTATGGCCATTTTCCCAAAGGACGTCGGAGCAGAAAATGTTGGAAAAAGGAGCAAGCGCCTAGGCGCTCCATACAAGCCTAGACCAAGCGCCTAGGTGCTTCAAGTCAGAAACATAATGCAGACCAAGCGCCTAGGCGCTTGAAATTGCCCTATGATGAGCGCCTAGGCGCTCTAGTGCGTAGAAAGTTGTGTTTTTCAGCTGTCAAGTGGGTTTTTGAAGCCAAAGAGGAGTCTGAATGAGGGCTGAGACCAATACAAATAGGAGAGGACTCTAGAAAAAGAAAAGAGGACGAATTTTGCAAGGAATGAACGAATTCTTCAAGGGATTTGCAGATAGAACAAGGAAGAAAAACACGAAGGAGAATTGCAAGGGCTGAAGATCTAAGAGAGAGTATTGGAGCAAATTCAGAGTTTCTTCTTCTCTTCTCTAGTTTTATCTTTTGTAACTATCTGGGATGTTTGGTTTATTAACTTGGATGATGTTTTTCTTTATTATTATCATGAACTAAATTTTAATTAAGATTGCAACGGAACTTGGTATGTAGTTTAAATTGCAAGCTTCCCATTGAATGAAAGTTAGTTTTTATTGAATTGTTTATTATATCTTATATTTATTGATTAATTGTTTGGCCAACAATTACTGTGATAATCTATATGAAATTGGAAGATGGAGTATAGATTGAGATTTGGATATGATAACATCTGTTCATATAATCTGAATAGGGTTAATATGATTAGCATGTAGGATAGGAATATACCTATGTGTCTTTTGTATCCATTGAAAGAATTTGTGCGTAAACCCTAATTAACTTGATTCACATAGGAATATAGTGAGTTGATTAACTGGGGTGTTCCTTATAATTCCGCATCTTAAAGATTGGATTTTGGAGGATTTGTTCATGTGTCTTTGGAAGAAGTGTGTGAATATTTATAAAGCATTCTTGGATAACAATTCATATTAATTGATTTATTTTAAATGGGAAGTAAGTTAGTTTGAATGAAATACCAAGGGAAGTTGTAATCTTAACCTGTTAAATCTGCAGTTATTCTTGTGAAATTTTGATTTTAATTATTAGTTTGTTAAGTTTAAATTTCAAATCATAAACAAAATTTTCTTAGTTTAAAAAAGGATTAATTGCATTAGAATTGGTAATTGATAAATATTAGTCTATTTCCTCGTGGGAACGATATCCTTGCTTGCTGAATATTACAATTGAATGCGTATACTTGCGTGGTAAAGTGCTATTAAAAAATTAGGCAACAGTCATACTATTCTTCATACTATACTCGTGGTCATAATAATATAATACTCATATTTCATATGTATAATATCTGAAACGACTATACGTGTGACACCCCCAAATCCGGGTTACCTGACCCCCAAGTTTGGTGTTCACGATCCACAATATACTATCATTTAACTACCCATTCATATATAAATAGGAATACATAAGTCATTAACATAAGTTGTTAATATATAAGTCCCAGGTCCACTAACCTTAACATTATAGAAATACCCTTTAGATATACAAAAAGGGTGTACAATACAATACATCATATTAATATTGTTCATCATAACAAATTTATAACTATGTCTTTTCCCTTGTTCTTCTTTGCAGCACCTTCTACAACTTCGTCCCTAGATAAAAAGTTTTATTTATAATAAGGCAGAGCAACAAGTTTTCCCCGCAAGTTAAGACATACAATAAAGGTATAAAAATCAATATCAATTATTCTAACAGTCTCCGCAACAATAATCTGATAATGAAAAAGTACAACACTTTCAAGGTTTTCTACGATATTCAATGAATAATCAAGAATTAATTCTACGAAATAGCAAAGTGGAATGTTTTCCAGATTTATGCTGAGTGATCCATTAGATCTAGAACTTGTACTTTCTCGGGAATCTATCAAAGATTTACTTTGATACATACGCAGAAGTATCAGATAACCATAAAGATTAAATCATACCCCTCTGCAAGTACTTAGAGCCGGTCAACTCCTTGTACCCTATATTATGCATAATACTTATAGGTCGTGCGCAATGGTCGAATATATGACTTAAAATGTTCCCTTTATATAGAAGGTTGTTCTTCTCAGTCTTAGAATCAAGATTTGATTTAACAACGAAATTCGATGATTTCAATATCTAATCACTCCTCTTCTCTTCTCAAACCTATCAAGTTTTCGATCTAGCCGATACAACTGGCATTGATCTATCAATAATAATTAAATTATCTTCTCTTCTCTTCTCGAACCTATCAAGTTCTAACAAATGTTCGTCTAGCCAGAATAATTACCTAAGACATTTCTCAATGTAATTTAACAATAAACAAGAATTAACTGTACTGTTAATTCTATCTTCTACGAATATGAATATCCAACAACATTTATTCTACAAATATATATTCTCTGAATTAGTAATTCAATTTGAATTATTAATCATGCACTAACTGCGAATAATCAACAATAAATTCCCTGGACATGGTATAATTAGCAATAATTAACCATTATAATAATTGAATGGATATAACTCAAGGTTGAGTTAGGAAACTTTCCTTCCGCGTTGATTACAGCTACACAATATAATTAACTGCATTCGTAAGACCTATAATCCACAATGTCGGTCTCACAATTAGCACAATCATTTATAACACGTAACACTGTATTCTACAGTCAAACTTCTCCTAGGCACATTACAACATAATCACATCAATGTTTATAACCTATATAAATACTTATCTCAAAACAATTAACACATTGATTGTCAATTAAACTTTGTCTCTAAGCTTCAATATTATTTTAGGTAAGTCAAATATCGTTTATAATATTTTTCGGAAGCTTTTAATAATTTTCAAACAATTATTATAATTTATAATAATTTTTCAAACACTTCAATCATTTTTAAATGACTTAATTATCAAATAATCTTATCATTATTAATATTTAATAATATCAAAATATTAATAACTTACTTGTCAAAATATTAAAGTTATTGTTAATAACTTAAATTATTTTTAAATCATCAATATTATACTTAAATGATGTTTAAAATAATTAAAATCATTTTTAAATCATCACTATTAATATCTAAATATTAATAAAATTATTATCCAAATATTAAAAGTAATTAATTATCACTTAAAATATTTTTAATTCATTTTCCTCATTTTTAAATCAATAAAATCATTTTTAATTCATTTATTTAATATAATAATTAAATAAATCTAATATCATTAATATTGATTTATTAATGAGAATTCTCCAAAAATATTGAAAATTATATTTTATAATTTAAAATATTTTCAAACACTTTATTCTTATTTAAAATAATTTTTAAATTAATAAAATCATTTTTAACTTATTTATTTAATTTAATAACTAAATAAGTCTAATATAATTAATATTAAATTATTAATCAAAATTCTCTAAAAATATTAAAAGTCACGTTTTATAACTCAAAATATTTTTAAATTCATTATTCTTATTTAAAATTATTTTTTATAATATTAAATCATTTTTCTCTAATTTATTTAATACAATAATTAAATAAATTAAATACTTTTAATATTTAAATAATTATAAATATTAAAGAAAAATATTCCAATTGGTCAGAAATTATTTTTAATAATTTAAAATAATTTTTAAAACCATTTTTGGTAATTTTTAGAATTTATTTCTATTTTTAAATAATTTCTAGAATATTCAGAAATTTAAAAATTAAATAAACCTTCGCTAATGGCCTATAGCGACACTTAGCATCGCTGTTGGTGTTCTTGAGCTCAAGAACACTGACAGCCGGCTTGACAAGGGTCATGGTTTGACCAATCGTGATTCTATGTACATTTATATTCTGAGCTAACGTAGACACTGATCATATAGTAAAACTGTAACTCTACAATATCCAACCAGCATCATGATCATACACCAAACCAACAAGTAGATTCAGTCTCTCAAAGTCACTGTCAGACTTAATCTAGGTTTTCTAGGTAAACAAGAAACCCAGACAGTCGCGAGGTATCGTTTTCAAGCTCACTAATCTTAGTGCTGGTCAATATATTGGGGGTTTCTTGGTTCATAGTTCTAGCACATATGTCAAGGAACGTACAGTCATTAGCAGAAAATTTCAACAATAACAGAATCAAAAGTTATGACTTTGTCAATCTCTGACAAAAACATGGTTCATACGTTTTCTGGAAATTCCAGAATATCAAAAATAGATCGAGTGATCTACTTTGACCACCTGTCACGATCTACTAGCTGTTCATTTATATGATCTAAAGACATGTAATGAAAGAACATATATCAGGCTACAACATGGTTATAAACGCAACATCAAACAACCGAAAACATGTCAGATCAAGACCTCACAAATAGTTGTCACACGTTATTTCATACTTTCTGGGTTACCCAGATTTCAGCCGGTCAAGCTAGGTAAACTCACTTTGACCATGAATAACATAAGATCAAGACATCTAATGTCTATACTAGCACGTTAAGATTAAAGAAAACATACCAGGCTACAAATCCAAAACTTTAAACAATAAAAATCATAAACGAGCAAGGATCTGTGGCTACTGACATTAGGTTGTCAGACCACTTTTCGAGCTCAAGAACAGTTTTGAGAAAAATCTATTTTTACCAAATTTGATGCTATGGATCTATGATGGATCATCATAGATCATCATAAAAAATCTTCTAGCTCGAATCTAAACATATAAACACAAAAGTTTTCTTACCATACAAGATCAAAAGTAGGGTTTTGGTTTATACCTCTCTTGTCCAATCTTTGATCCTTGATCTCCTAAACTGATTTTGGTGTTCTAGGTGGCTACTTAGTGACTGGTTAACTTTACAAATTCGGAGGTTGGGAGAGAGAGAGAGAGAGTTTGTTGAGAGTAAGATAGAAACCTATCAAACTTTTGTAACTTTCTCTCTCTCTCTCTCTCTCTCTCTCAATCTCTTATAATCATTGGGTGCAATGAATCTAATCATGCTGGGTGTCCATTTGGATAAGATTGGAGCTTATTTCTAGCACATGGGATAAATCTTAAGTGATGAATCACTAGATTTGCAAATCTTTTAACTTAAAAGCTAAGTAAAAGGGTATTTTGGACTTTGTACATGTAATTTTAATGGCATACTTGGAATTTACCAATCCCTTAGGGTTTAACCCTTAGGGTTTAACCCTAAGGTTATAACCCTTAGGTTTTATACCCTTAACTTCTAGGATTTTCTAAATTATAGGGTTTTTAAAATAGAAAATTAAGATTTCTAAAATATAATTAGTGTTTCCTTATTATATTACAGGTTACTTAACACATTAAAGTTTACTATTTACATTAGGGCTTACTAATTAGAATTAGGGTTCCCTAATTAGGGTTTAGGATTCTCGAATTAAAATTTAGGGTTTCCCAACTTTCGATTAGGGTTCCTAACTATGCGTTAGGGTTTTAAATCTTGAGATTAGTGTTTCTAATCCCTTATTAGGGTTTACTATTATTTTACCCTATCTGATCAATCATTGATCAATAATATCATACAGTACAAACACGCACTCATCAATATAATTATTTTAATTATATTTTCTATCGAATCCCTGTCCAAAAATTAGGGTTAGGGTTTCTAAAGCTGTTAATCACAACTCTACTCTAAATTTATTAGTCAACACACAAATTGACCTTCTCGAGACTCATAACACAGAAACTTGTCACAAAATTAATAATAAATATTAATATATTAATAAAAAATATTATTCATAAAATTTTGATTATTTGAAATCCCGGGTTATCACATCCACCCCTCCTTAAAAGGATTCTGTCCTCGGAATCACCGCTTCTTATTCTCAACAATCTTTTAAAGTTGTATCATCAATTCATTTTTATCAACATAATATTCATTGTTGTTTTAAATTCTAACATTTGACTTGAATCTATTAAAAGAAAACAGTGCACAGTAATTTTATAAGTCAATATTACTCACGTAAAACTAAGTATTAAGCGAAATCGTTACCTGCTACCACCTCCTGAGTAGCCACTGCATCTTTCGCCGTCATGTTGAATGTACGTGTTGTTGGTCTTCCTGGCTGTACAGGTCCTCGAATTGCCAAGGTCCACCACTGGGTCCCTTGTTGCCACTTTGCTTCTCCGTATTCCTCTTTGGATAGTTTTGTACCAGATGATCAGTCGATCCACATGCAAAGCAACCTTGTATCTTCTTTGGACTGGGACAATTGGGCGACATGTGCCCCTCTTATCCGTAATTGTAGCAGACTCATTTCTTCTTTAAGCAAAATCTAGCATGATTCTTCCCATAATTCGCACATGGCTCCCTTCCTTTCCTAATATCTTCTGTCTTATTACCCGACTGGGTATTCTCACTCCATTTCCTCTTATTCGGATTACTACCACCACTGCTTCCTCCATCGTTTGTCTTCTTCTTCTTATCCTGATGAAATCGAGATGCAGCTTCACTTCCTCCTACAGAAATTAACGCCTTTTCCATCAACGCCGCGAACGTATTGATTTGAAATACCGCTACCTTGTTGAATATCCCCGGCTTCTGTCCGTTCTCAAATCTTCTCGCTTTTCTCGCTTTTCTCGCTTCTGTGTCCACCTGATGAGGTGCAAATCTTGCCAACTCGTTTAATTTGGCAGCGTATTCTGTTATCGACATGTTCTCCTACTTCAATTCTAGAAATTTAACTTCCATCCTGGATTGCATACTCGGTTTAGTTCTCAAAGAACAGCTCCTTGAATCTTGTCCACATCACCACCGCTGTACCAGCTCTGGCCTGATTAGTCTCCCACCAGCATTTGGCTTCTCCCATCATTAAGTATGTCACAAAAGCTGTCTTCTGCTCTTCTGCCACTCGCGCAATGACGAATGCTTTCTCCATCTCCTTCACCCAAGTTTAGGCTTCAATCTGATTTGTGGTTCCTTTGATTTCTGGCGGTCTTACCTCTTTAAAGTCCTTGAAGTTATCCAATCTATCAGCTGGCTGATTTCTCGCTCTTCCTCTTGCTGGTGCCCTATTTTCCATAGCTTCGGCTATCATGTTCGCAAAGTTTTGCATCGGGTTAGCTTGACCTCCTTCGTTATTCATCGATTGCTCTTCCCTTTGATTTTGATTTTTGTCGTCTACGCGACATGATCTGATTTAAATAAAAATCTTATATTAATTCTCTTTCTTTACACAAATTCTTAACATAATAAAAATTCAACCCATAATTCTCATATAATCGCAAATTTATTTAAATAGCACAAAGTACATTTAATACTTCAAATATTACTATCCCTTTTTAAATCATATCAGGATTATTAACACAACTTTACACAAAAAGTTGCAATTCACCATTCACATATAGTTATTACCAGTTCATCAAACTTACCACACTTATGAGTTCAGAAACTTGCCACAATTATATAAGTGTATGAACTTATCCTAGTCAGACCTTTGACGTCCATTCACTGAGGGGTTCAAAACATTTTATATAATTATGAGTCATTAACTTACCATAAGTATGAGTTATAAGAACACATAAATTACTCTTAATCTTATATTCATATAGAAGATAAAGATTTCTTTCATACAAACATATTTATATTTACATATGCTTAAACATCATTCTTGATATTACAATACTTAATATCATAATCTACTACCAAAAGGTACTACGACATATAGCTAGGTTGTCTACCGACCACTCGCTTCACCAATCTTCTTCTTGATGAGACACTTGTTGAATCCATGACCCGTCTGCCCACATGAAAAACACTTCCTCAAATTTGTCTTAGGACAATGCAGAGAAATATGTCCTTCCTCCTTACAGTTGAAGCACACGTTTTTCCACATCATGCATTCTCCCGCGTGAGTCTTCCCACACTTGCTACAAGCTTGCTTCTTTTTCGGGTTTGACTTTTCCGAATTAGGGTTGTCGTTGTTCCTTTTTCTCTTTTTTTTGTCCTTCTTATTGGTTCCTTCAGATGATCCACCACCTTCAGCCTTCATCCTTTCCACCTGCGCTTTGAGCTCATTCTGTTCTTCAGTCATTTCGCGTAATGCCCGCTCCGTCTTCCATATCTCCTACAAGAGAAACACTTTACTCCGGAGTTCTTGAACTTCTGCAGATAGTTGATCTTGTTTTTCAGCTTTAGTCTTATTCTTTAACTCCACCTTAGCTAGCTCAAACTCTGCATCCTCATCTCCACTCAGATACATCTCAGGATAATCATCATGATCACTCCCAAGATTAACCATAGGTTCATCTTCTCCCACCTTCTCCACTGATTCACTCTGTGCTGGCACCTCGGCTACTTGTACTGGTGTGACAGCCGCTAAAATCTTTGTACTCATTTGATCTTCTCCAGACATCCTACAATCAGTTTAAATAACTTAATTAGTACTTCACCAGCACAAACTTCTCACACTATATATACACTTATCTCACTATTGATGCACTTCGGCAATCCCTCACATAGAACTCTAAATGAGTTTTCTCTTTCTCGCGTATGGTTACAATCCTAGGGTTTTCCCCCACCCCACTTAAGGTTTATAACCTACTGCTCTACTACCAACTTGTGACGCCTTGGTTACTATAGCTTTGATACCAACCTGTGACACCCCCAAATCTGGGTTACCTGACCCCCCAGTTTGGTGTTCACGATCCACAATATAATATCATTTAACTACCCATTCATATATAAATAGGAAAACATAAGTCATTAACATAAGTTGTTAATACATAAGTCCCAGGTCCACTAACCTTAACATTACAGAAATACCCCTTAGATATACAAAAAGGGTGTAGAATACAATACATCATAATAATATTTTTCATCATAACTAATTTATAACTATGCCTTTTCCCTTGTTCTTCTTCATAGCACCTTCTGCAATTTCGTCCCTAGCTGAAAAGTTTTATTTATAGCAAGGGTGAGCAACAAATTTGCCCCGCAAGTTAAGACATACAATAAACGCATAGAAATCAATATCAATTGTTCTAACATTCTCCGCAACAATAATCTGATAATGAAAGAGTACAACGCTTTCAAGGTTTTCTATGATATTCAATGATTAATCAAGAATTAATTCTACGAAATAGTAAAGTGGAATGTTTTCCAGATTTATGCTGAGCAATCCATTTGATCTAGAACTTCTACTTTCTCAGGTAGCTATCGTAGATTTACTTTGATACATACGCAGGAGTATCAGATAACCATAAAGATTAAATCATACCCCTCTGCATGTACTTAGAGCCGGCCAACTCCTTGTACCCTATATTATACATAATACTTATAGGTCGCGCGCAATGGTCGAATATATGACTTAATATGTTCCATTTATATAAAAGGTTGTTCTTCTCAGTCTCAGAATCAAGATTTGATTTAACAACGAAATTCGATGATTTCAATATCTAATCGCTTCTCTTCTCTTCTCAAACCTGTCAAGTTTTCGATCTAGCCGATACAACTGGCATTGATCTATCAATATTAATTAAATTATCTTCTCTTCTCGAACCTATCAAGTTCTAACAACTGTTCGTCTAGCCAGAATAATTACCTAAGACATTTCTCAATGTAATTTGATAATAAACAGGAATTATCTGTACTGTTAATTCTATCTTCTACGAATATGAATATTCAACAACAGTTATTCTACAAATATATATTCTCCGAATTAGTAATTCAATTTGAATTATTAATTATGCACTAACTGCGAAAAATCAATAATAAATTCCCTGGACATGGTATAATTAGCAATAATTAACCATTATAATATTTGAATGAATATAACTCAAGGTTGAGTTAGGAAACTTGCCTTCCGCGTTGATTATAGCTACACAATATAATTAAAAGCGTTCGTAAGACCTATAATCTGCAATGTCGGTCTCACAATTAGAACAATCATTTATAACACGTAACACTGTATTTTGCAGTCAAACTTCTCCTAGGCACATTACCACATAATCACATCAGTGTTTATAACCTATATAAACACTTATCCAGTCTAACTATTTCGGTCTGGTTGGACTTCGGTTCTTTCTTGGTGTTCTGGTCACCGTATCCAACAATTAACACATTGATTGTAATTTAAACTTGGTCTCTAAGCTTCAATATTATTTTAGATAAGTCAAATATCATTTATAATATTTTTCGGAAGCTCTTAATAATTTTCCAACAATTATTATAATTTATAATAATTTTTCAAACACTTAAATCATTTTTAAATGACTTAATTATCAAATAATCTTATCATTATTAATATTTAATAATATAAAAATATTAATAATATACTTGTCAAAATATTAAAGTTATTATTAATAACTTAAATTATTTTCAAATCAACAATATTCTACTTAAATGATGTTTAAAATAATTAAAATCATTTTTAAATCATCACCATTAATATCTAAATATTAATGAAATTATTATCCAAATATTAAAAGTAATTAATTATCACTTAAAATATTTTTAATTTATTTTCCTCATTTTTAAATGATTTTTAAATCAATAAAATCATTTTTAATTCATTTATTTAATATAATAATTAAATAAATCTAATATAATTAATATTGATTTATTAATGAGAATTCTCCAAAACTATTGAAAATTATATTTTATAATTTGAAATATTTTCTAACACTTTATTCTTATTTAAAATAATTTTTAAATTAATAAAATCATTTTAACTTATTTATTTAATTTAATAACTAAATAAGTCTAATATCATTAATATTAAATTCTTAATCAAAATTCTCTAAAAATATTAAAGGTCACATTTTATAACTCAAAATATTTTTAAATACATTATTCTTATTTAAAATTATTTTTCATAATATTAAATCATTTTTCTCTAATTTATTTAATACACTAATTAAATAAATTAAATACTTTTAATATTTAAATAATTATAAATATTAAAGAAAAATATTCCAATTGGTCAGAAATTATTTTTCATAATTTAAAATAATTTTTAAAATCATTTTTAGTAATTTTTAGAATTTATTTCTATTTTTAAATCATTTCCAGAATATTCAGAAATTCAAAAATTAAATAAACCGTCGCTAATGGTCTATAACGACACTTAGCGTCGTTGTTGGTGTTCTTGAGCTCAAGAACAGTGACAACCGGCTTGACAAGGGTCTTGGTTTGACCAATCGTGATTCTCTATACATTCATATTCTGAACTAACGTAGACACTTATCATGTAGTAAAATTGTAACTCTACAATATCCAACCAGCATCATGATCATACACCAAACCAACAAGTAGATTCAGTCTCTCAAAGTAACTGTCAGACTTAATCTGGGTTTTCTGGGTAAACCAGAAACCCAGACAGTCGCGAGGTATCATTTTCAAGTTCACTAATCTTAGTGCTGGTCATTATATTGGTGGTTTCTTGGTTCATAGTTCTAGCACATATGTCAAGGAACGTATATTCATTAGCAAAAAATTTCAACAATAACATAATCAAAAGTTATGACTCGGTCAATCTCTGACAAAAACACGGTTCATACGTTTTCTGGAAATTCCAGAATATCAAAAACAGACCGAGTGGTCTACTTTGACCACCTGTCACGATCTACTAGCTGTTCATTTATATGATCTAAAGCCATTTAATGAAAGAACATATATCATGCTACAACATGGTTATAAACGCAACATCAAACAACCGAAAACCTGTCAGATCAAGACCTCACAAATAGTTGTCAGACGTTGTTTCTTACTTTTTGGGTTACCTAGATTTCAGTCGTTCAAGCTCGGTCAACTCACTTTGACCATGAATAACACACGATCAAGACATCTAATGGCGATACTAGCACGTTAAGATTAAAGACAACATACCAGGCTACAAATCCAAAACTTTAAACAACAAAAATCATAAACGAGCAAGGATCTGTGGCTACTGACATTAGGTTGTCAGACCACTTTTCGAGCTCAAGAACAGTTTTGATAAAAATCAATTTTTACCAACTTTGATGCTATGGATCTATGATGGATCATCATAAAATATCTTCTAGCACGAATCTAAACACGTAAACACAAAAGTTTTCTTACCATACAAGATCAAACGTAGGGTTTAGGTCTATACCTCTCTTGTACAATCTTTGATCCTTGATCTCCTAAACTGATTTTGGTGATCTAGGAGGCTACTTAGTGACTGATTAACTTAGTAAATTCGGAGGTTGGGAGAGAGAGAGAGAGTTTGTTGAGTAAGATAGCAACCTATCAAACTTTTGTAACTTTCTCTCTCTTAATCTCTTATAATCATTAGGTGCAATGAATTTAAGCATGCTAGGTGTCCATTTGGATAAGATTGGAGCTTATTTCTAGCACATGGGATAAATCTTAAGTGATGACTCACTCGATTTGCATATTGTTTAACTTAAAAGCTAAGTAAAAGGGTATTTTGGAATTTGTACATGTAATTTTAATGGCATACTTGGAATTTACCAATCCCTTATGGTTTAACCCTAAGGTTATAACCCTTAGGTTTTATACCCTTAACTTCTAAGATTTTCTAAATTAGGGTTTTTAAAATAGAAAATTATGATTTCTAAAATATAATTAGTGTTTCCTAATTATATTACAGGTTACTTAAAACATTAAAGTTTACTAATTATATTAGGGCTTACTAATTAGAATTAGGGTTCCCTAATTAGGGTTTAGGATTCTCGAATTAAAATTTAGGGTTTCCCAACTTTCGATTAGGGTTCCTAACTATACGTTAGGGTTTCTAATCTTGAGATTAGTGTTTCTAATCCCTTATTAAGGTTTACTAATATTTTACCCTATCCGATCAATCATTGATCAATAATATCATACAGTACAAACACGCACTCATCAATATAATTATTTTAATTATATTTTCTATTGAATCCCTGTCCAGAAATTAGGGTTAGGGTTTCTAAAGCTGTTAAGCACAACTCTGCTCTAAATTTATTTGTCAATACACAATTTGTCCATCTTGAGACTCGTAACACAGAAACTTGTCACAAAATTAATAATCAATATTAATATATTAATAAAAAAAATTATTCGTAAAATTTTGATTATTCGAAATCCCGGGTTATCACAATACGCATTTCATTTCCCTTTCGGAAACCTCTTTCACAAACCCTTAGGTTTTACGTTCGCAAGTGAAAACTTCGTTTGCCACAACAGAAATATTATTCGATATTCCATAATATCTTCATATTCTATCATCACGCGTTTCTCAAAATTTCAAACCCTAGCTCCAAACGAAATCGGATGAATAGTGTTTTTATGTAAACATTCTCGGAAAACCTTCATTTTCGTCTTGATAAGTCACAAAATTAATCCTAGCACAAAGCCAGAATACTAACCACATTCGTACATTCTAGGTCATAGAACGACCTTCGAACATCTTACTCACATAATAAGTCAATTAAATTCATTTAATTCACATACTCAAATAAAAATTTAATTCATTCAAAAAACGAAATTCTCGAGCGTTACAGAGAACGTTAAGGATTTAAAATCCAAATGAAATAAACTTGTACAAGTCCAATAGCATTAGGGGGCAAGCCCAAGGTGTAGCAATGTTTAGCCATATAATTATTAATGTGAAGCCCAAGCTAAATTAAAGAAAGCCCAAAAGATAAGTTAATTAGATTAAGACCTAAGCCCAAATAATGATCCACTAGTTAATTAGGATCCATGGAGCAACCCATGGGTGAATTGGAGAGCAAGACCTCTATGTGATGGCCAAGCAAATATTGTTGTTAGCAAGTTTACTTAGGCCTAAGTTAGGAATAGTAAGGAGTAAGGAGGTGGAAGGTTTTAATGACCAAAGTGCCCTAAGCTTAGAAGTCCTATAAATAGGAAGCTCATAAATCATTTATTGGTTGTTATTTTCATCCAACAAACTCTCCTTACAAAGTAACTTATTTGTTAGAGAAGATAAGCACTTCTTAAGTCAATCATCCTTTGTTAGATTTTCAAGAAGGAAGTTAGTCAACAAAGGTAATGATTTATATTCTTCCATCTCTACCATACCAACATGTATGCTAAGAACATATGAAAAGTGGTAAAGCAATGGACTTAAGCCGAGTAAGTAAGGAATACATAATTTAAACTTGAATAAGTTATTAACTTATGAAGAACATGAATGAACTTATCATAAGATTTCCTTAGAAAGTTAATATGCTAATAAAATGCAATAATGGTGCTTGAGGAACTTGAATCAAGAATAAGTCATAACGAAATGAAAATCATGTATTGAAGAATTTGTTAAGTTACGAACTTATAAGAAATAATCCAAAACCTAATTTGAATATAAGTTATTGTAATATAAAAATTGAAATGTCTAGTTAATAAAATGAATCCAATTAATGATGTACAAATCGTTAATAATGATGTTTACAGGAATTCACACGATTGGACGACAATCGTCGAATTCGTGAAATTCTCAGAATGGAAGCCATATTTTGTGTCTGAACTCGAAAAAATTTATTTCCGATGGAGACACATCTTATTTGGTGTTATAGAGTTACAGACTCAAAAATGACCGGATTCTGACTTAGAACGAAGAAACGAGCGTTGAACGTTCATGAACGTTTATCGTTTTCGTTAAAAATGGACTAATAGATGAATTTTTAGCAAAAGAAGTCGAATAGATAAAATTCTTGTATAAACACGTAGAGTACGTGATTTGTGAACCGTAGGCTCTTGAACGAGCCAATTCGGACTTATTACGAAGAAGTTACGAGTCCGGGAATCTCACAAGTTGTAAAATCTATCAAAGTTTTCTGGTGCACAGAGCTGGCGCCGCGTTGCCAGCCCAAGGCCAAAAAGCCTGCGACACAGCGCTGATCTTAGCCGAGCAAAGCCATAACCTACTGGAGAGTGGCGCCACAATGTGACCATAACAAAGGAAACTCGCACCGCAACGCCGAGTCCGGTCTTCAAGCCCTAATGAGTGATGCCGCAATGCGCCATAATAAAGAAACACTGGCGCCGCAATGCTAGACTTAAAACTTAGATAACAAAGAATGTTTACATGTTGAGCATGACTAGAAAATGATCAACAACTAACTAAGGATCATATTATAACATTGTTAAGACATAATTAAGCCTTAAGTATGATCACTTAGGGTTAACATATTTCAATTTCATATGAAAGTAAGAACGGCATAATGGAAAGTCGGAACCAATAATAACAAGTCTAATACGTAATTAGATTGAGAAGAAGGGTAAGATTCTTTAGGAAACATGTACGATTATTCATGACCTAATGTGCTATGTGATGTTATCATCTATTGTAGAGACCTTAAAGACTTAAAGTGCACGTGTTATATCTGTAAGTAAAAGCTAAAGGCATGTACTCTAACCCTTATTCCAGTTCGATCTGGACAAGCTTTGTGATTCATGTATTCTTCAAATGAGTTAATGTCTGATGGAGTCGACGCCAATTCCTTCGGATAGACTTGTGTTATGTTGAATTTCTTTTAATCTTTCAAGTATGGAAAATGATTTACCAAACTAATATTATTATGGTTTTCAAAAGGACTGAGTATGCCAAATTGTTTTGTCATCAAACGACAGGCACGTGAGGTTGCCACAACTTAAACGTATACACGTTTAATGAATGTAGTGTTGATCAACATAAAGTACTATAGGCTGATCACCTAGACGTGCTCGTAAGCTATGCCAGACTTACGGACTTCATGTCGGGAAGTCCTTTTCAAAGTACTTATGAAATGCTCATGGTCTTGGACCAGAAATTGATGTTTTACTGAATATTATTGTTGTAAAATGTTTTGAATGAAAAGAAGTGCTATTTTGAATTATCGATTGTACTTCGTAACTATTATTTAGTTATTGAAGATATACGATTCCTATGTTTCCAACATGTTAGTTTTATTCGAATTGTTGTACTTGTTGAGCTAATTAGGCTCACTCTTGCTTGAACCATATGAATGCAGCTTAAGATCGAACATACCGATGGATCCGGCAAGGTTAAAGGGAAGGCTAAGGCGAACCTGTAGATTACCTATGTAATAGTATAGGTTTTGTAAGCATAATATTTTATATCATTACAAGAACAGATGTAACGGTTATAATGAACCTGGGGAAATGTTAATATTCTTTTAATATATATAAGACATATTCGTTCTTTTGAGGCATTTCAATTGAATGTTTGTGTGAACTGTAGCACCGTGTAGCACCATCTATCGGGTTGGAGGATACCCGGATTTGGGGGCGTCACATCCCCCAACTAAGGTGTGAGAACCCGAGAATTTTGCTGTTTGTTAAAATATTAAAATATTGATTTAAGGTTAAATAATAAACCTAGACATAAAATAAATGAATGGATTTGAGATTTTCGGGAATGAATTTTGTGAATTTAAAATTTTTTTACGGTGAATTATTCAGGATTATGTATATAAGTGTATATGTTTTGTGTATATGGCATTATATGAGTACAATTTATGGTTAAGGGTCAAGGGTTGACCAGATAACCTATATTTGTGGCAAACCCTTGTATTATATTAAGAACGTCAACGTGCAGTTTGAAAATTCTTACGATTTCTAAGAAACCCTAAAACCGGTTCTGGAAACCCTATTTTAATTTTCGAGAATCTGAAACCCTAATTCGAAAGTTAAAAACCCTAATTTTGGAATGCAAATGCTAGTATAAGGTTTAAACGTTATTAATGATAACCTAATTAGGGATAACCCTAATTGATTTAGAAACCCCTAATTTCTGAAAAAAGAAACCCTAATATATAATTAGGGAAAACCTAATTATTTATTTAATAATTTTAATGGTAATTAGGAAACATTAGTCCTAATTTTCAAGTTATAAGTAATTAAAAAATCCTAATCTAATTAGGAAACCTAATATTTAAATTAAAAAGATTATTTTTCTATTTAAAATCCTAATTCTTGGGTTATAAACCCTAATGTACAATTATGACCCTAATTGCTAAATTAGTAAATTTAACTAGGAAATAATAATCCTAATTAGCAAGCTTGGATTATGATTAGGAAATTTTAATATAATTATAGAATCCTAATTATAATTTAGAAATATTAATTTTCTATTTTGGAAACCTAATTTGGAAATCCTAGAATTTATTTTTTAAAACCTTAAGGGTTAAACCATAAGCCCTAAGGGTTAAATCCTAAACCATAAGGGTTAGGGCAAATGACTTGTATGTCATTAAATTTGTGTGCAAAATGACCTTAATACCCTTATTGCATTAGCTAGCTCTAGCATGTGACTTTTATATCCAACAATCAGCCATCAAATGCCAGCCAATTCTTTAAATCAAAGCTTATAAGTTAAAAAGTAAGAAAATTACTTTACTTTACTTCTCATATTTTCCAAGATCACTCTCTCTCTCTCTAACTTTTTGAAATGGAGAGTGAAAGGGAGTGTAAAGTTAAGACTATTTCAGTTCATCACTTTCCAAGAACAGAATCCATGATCAGAACTCAAAATCCAAGCTAGAAAGGTATAAAAACCCTAAACCTAGAAATCTTATGATCTGATGTTATATGTTGTAATTGATTGTTTAAAGTTGTGTAATAAGATGTCATTTAGTGATCTAGGTTGTTAGATCCTAGATCCATAACATCAAAGTGCTCGAAAATTAAATTTTCAAAAATTTGGAAAATTTTGTAAAGTTGTCTAACAGTGGAATGTCAGGTCTCCTAGATCTGTCTCTGTTAATGTTTTTAGTGTTTTAAAGGTTTATGTTTGTAGTATGTTATGTGTGCTTTTATCTGAAACTCGAATCGGGGTCAGTTCAAGTTCGGATTGAGAGTTATTGTTGGTCAAAACCCGTTGACCGTTCACGAAATATAGTTTTTGGGTAACCCAGAAACCTAGAAATCTCTGACAACATTTTTGCAGGCCATGGAACTTGTTGTGTTTAAGTGTTTATGACATGTTAGTGTTTTACTTGTGTAGACTGACATGAGTGCTACTTATCCATACCTCTAGAGTACCCAAATACTTAACAGAATCAAATTTAATGATGGTCAAACTTAGGTTGACCAAACTACTCATGAACATTTCTGGGAAACCCAGAAATGTTCAAGAACAGTTTTTTTGACTACTTTGACCGACCCAAATCTTAAAAAGGTTATGTTTTTAAGTTGATATTATGTTATATAATGGTTCCTTCACATCTAGACTACATGCTTAAACCTTTAGATCCTACAAACTGAGCCGAGAACATAAAGATTGAAGGGCTCAAAGTATGACCCTGCAACTGTTCTTCATTTCTGGAAAACCCAGAAATGAAGAACAGCTCTGACATCATTTTCTGTAGCTTAGATCTTTCTGTTGGTATTATGTTTTGGCCATGATATTGGTAGGTAATTGTAGTATTACACTTATACTGCATGGTTAACACATTTGGAAGCCCGGAAAGAAACTAGATCATAGATTAAATCTTGGTCAAACCTAGCAACCTGATAACTGACATACTTTTTTGGGTTTGGGCTCAAGAACACGAAGAACACCAACATCAACGGATTTGTCGCCTAATGAACCATTAGCGACAGTTAATTTTAGAAATTAATTATTTTAATTAATAAATAGATAAAAATGGTTTTTAATTACTAAAAATACAATATAAAATCCTAAAAATTATTTTAAAGCCAGTAAATTAGTTTTAAATTATTTTGAATATATTTCATAAATATTTAATATTTTTGAAATAATAATGGTATTTAAATTATTTAATTATAATATTAAATAAATTATTTAAAAATGATTTAATACATGAAAAATCATGAAAAAATATATTATGGTATAAGAAAATATTTTAAGTTATTTTTAATGACTTTTAATATTTTGTGATGAATTTCATTAATTAATTAATATTAATGATAATTCCTTTTATTTAATAAATATATTAAATAAATTATAGAAAATAGAATAAATGATTTAAAAATCATATAAAAATGATTTAAGTGTTATAAAAATATTTTAAGTTATAAAATATAACTTTTAATATTTTGTCATGAAAATATTAATATTTTACTATTAATAGCAATTATCGGATAATGAATTTAAAGGTTTAAAAATCATATAAATATGATTTCAAGGTATTAAAAATACTTTAATATATTATAAATATATTATAATATTATGACACGTATTTCATTTGTGATAGCCCCGAATCCGGGCCCCAAATCGCCGCGGATCCGATATACTATTTCTATAACTATTTGCGAAAGATATAAACATAAATTATTTATACATTAAACTTACACATAATCCCCAAGGTCGAGTAACCTTAACTTAATACACATTTCCTAACTTTTCTAACACATATCATCTTTATCAAACTATATTATTACAAAATAGCCGCACGTTTTATCCCAAGCTGAACTTGGCCTTAACATTTTCCTGTATCTGAACACATTTGCATTATCTGCAATGTTTTATCATGATATAGCAAGGGTGAGCATGAAAGTTTCCCAGCAAGTTTAAATTCAACAATATAACGATATATCATGATTGAAGAGTTTGAATAATAAGCTAGCTATAATTCATCAATATAATTGAGAACTAGCACGAACAAACTTTTGACTGAACAAGTTTTAAACATGAACAAACATTTCTGAACCAATTGGTAATGAAGGTGATCAGCCTTTCATACCTGACTTATACATGCAAGATGTACAGAGTACAATTTTCGTGGAAATCAGCAATGATTAACCATAAGCTTGCCTGAACCGTTGATTACCGCAACGCAATTTATAACGCTTTACCCGAAGACCTAATATTAGTAATATAGATCTCCAATATTAGAATAATATCATCAAAGTATAATACTGTTATATTTATATCCACAGAATAACCTAAACACATGGCACATAATCCTATCAGTCTATAATACATATAAGACTTAGCATCAAATTAGACTATTAAGTTTGAGTTGATACCGACACAATTTTATCATCTCAACGGTCTAGTCGGATAAATATCTAGTTTAAGTTCAATTAAACTCTTCCTAAGCACTTAATCATGCCATAGAGTCACATTTATATGATTTAACACTCGCTTTTTCATTTCATAAGTATTCATTAACATCTAATAAGTCAAATACTAATCCAGCAACCTGGATTCTAAATCTAGCAACTAAATTACCAACTCAGCAATCTAGATTCCAAATCCAGCAACCTGATATCCAAATCCAGCAATCTAAACTGCAATCCAGCAAACTGGATTCAACATATTTTCAATTCAGTAAACTATTTCTCAATCCAGCAAACTGGAATCACAAATTATATAATCCAGCAAGCTTGTATTCTATATCCGTGTCACGAAAATACCAAATCATTTTATTATTTTCCTATCCTTTGTCCAAACACATATACATATATTTCATACATAAAAAGTTTTTTTCCGTAATTTTCTAACTTCCTTTAGTATTTTTCAAAAATCATTTCTAGTGCGTAGCTTAAGAAATTAGCTACCTCGTGTTTAACTCCAAACATTCCCATCTCTTGGCATAACCTTATGTATGTTAACGTGATGCTCCATTTTAAATTTCGTGGCAATCGGAGTTGTAGAACTCTGGTTATAGCGATTTCCGTCGGAAAATCACAAAAATTGTAATGGTCATAACTTGGTCGTTTTAATTCGGAATCAGCTCATTTTTGGACAAGAGCTACATAATACCATATATTTTCATTTCCAAAAAGGCCGGATATTTCCTCATAAGAAAAGTTGACAAAACAGCCCTCACAAAATTCTTGGCAGCTTGTTTTTGTCATTTGGCAGTTTTGGAGTCCTTTACCAAAACGTAAATAAAATGAATACTATAACTCCGATTAATGATCTGTCAATTTTTTTGGATTTTTATCTTTACGATCTTCAATTTTCATCTATCATAATCCATATTTGGACATGTTAAGCTCCCGGAATTTGGCCCAGAAGTGACTGCTAAAAATTGTCATTCTAACAGTTTTCCTATCTTTGAGTAGTTTGGGAAAAATTCCATAACTTGCTCATTTTTCAACCTATTTGAGTAATTCCAAAGGGTTTTTATCCTTCACACATAGATATAGCATTCCAAAAACAGAGAATCACCAATATTCATAATACACTTCAATAATCAACAGCTAGATCATACTTTCTAGTTTTAAACTTTTCCGGAAAAATTATATTTTTCAATTCCTTTTGATTTCAACCAAATCAACACTCAAGATGGTTAGATCTAAACATGAAACACTCATTAACACATAGATCTAAGGTTTTTGAGTTTAGAACTATAGATTCAAGGTTTGATATACGACCATCAAAAACTTACATAAACAAAAAGGGTTTATACCTTTGCTTCACCTTCTTCTTCTTCTTCTTCATAGCTTGATTATGGAGCTTTGATGTCTCACCAAAAACTCCCCTTCCTCTCCTCCATGGCTGCCGAAAATACTCCTCTCTTCTTTCACTCTCTCTCTCTTTTGTTTTTGTTCTTGAAGAATACACAAAGAGATGAAAGAGAAAAGATAAGATAGACTTTATTTTAGTAAACTAAATATATCACAAGCTTCACATGCTCCATTCCTTTTTCTCTTGATTATGGCCGGCCATGTGGCCTTGTTCTCCCACTCATTCTCTCTTTCTCTCACACTTAATCATGTAGAGTTACTTGCAAGCTTTGCCAAAAGTGGTGGCTCCAAAAGTAAGATGACACCTAGCATAGTTGGTGAGCAGCTTTGTAAACTAAGATAAGTTATCTACATTACACCACATGCTTCCTTTTTCTCCTTCTCTAGAACCGGCCAAGTGGCCTTAGATTGTCTATAAATTAATCTCCTTTTATGCTTTAATTGATTAACTAAATGTCCAAATAGTCCTCTCCCCCTTGGGCTAAAAGTTTGGGCTTGAATTAAATTATTGATTAACCAAAAAGAAAGTGATATCATGAGAGAGATGAAATAACTTTGGTGACTTTGTAAAAGTGAATAGATATAATTGTATATCTAATAATCATCTCTCCACTCACTCTTTCTTTCTCTTTCTTAATCATAAACATGTGGGAGATTAGTATATCATGTGGCTCCTTAAACCATTGAACACCTAGCTTGTATTAGTGAACTATCCTTTTGCCACATGTGTGGTGCTTAAAGTGGGAGATGTATTTGCATATAATTCTCTCCTTTTCTCCCACTAAACTACCAAAGCTTTACTTACAAGCATGAACAAAGATGTTGGATAAATAAAACAATGACACATAAGAGGATTAAGTGGGAGTTGGTGGAGAGTTGGTCAGAGAGTTGGTAACCAACTTTAGACAAATAAGAGACCAAAATAAATCTTAGTCACATGTTCAATCTCTCCTCCTTTTTCCTTCTCTATCCACCGGCTATGTAAATCAATCATAGTCCAACACTTCTAATAATATCAAATGTCCATCATGCCCTTCCTTCAATTGGGCTTATCAATAAAAATATTTGAGCCACTCAATTAATGTATTGCTTGGGCCTCTAACTAATTTCATTGGCCAACACTTGGGCTATAAATATACATAATCCAATACCTTAAATTCTTATCCAACCCAATTCATTTAATTAGGGTTTTAATTCCCTCAATTATAACACAAATCTTTGCTCATGCACACTTATTTCCTTAACCCAATTAGACTTGCTATAATTAGGTTATAAAATTAATCATTTGAGATATATAAAATAATTCTCCTAGAATTAGTAAGTATTCTAAATACCACAATTCTCTTTTTCCATAACCCTTAAGTTATTAAATCCTTCATTCCTAATATATAATTAGGGTTACACTAGTTTCTTTTGTTTGTTTATATAATAAACAAAGATAAACCATCACATAATGTTCATATTCCTTACACACAACTTTTTAACCCTTAGGGTTTCATACTTCGCATTAGGATTCTCAAATTCGGGTTTAAATTCTCGATACTGAAATTAGAGTTTCTGAATATATCGTTAGGGTTTTCTAACTTAATCACCATATTCATATCATGAATTTAGGGTTTCGAATTCTCGGAATTGAAACTAGGGTTTCAGAACCGATTTCTACGATTTCTTATCCATTGCTAGGGTTTTCTAACAGAACGTTGATGTTCTTAATATATACTTAGGGTTTGACACATATATAATTAATTTGGTCAACCCTTGACCCTTAACCACATTTAGTACACATACATATTCACATAAATCCTTAATCCTGAATAATTCACCTATATCCTTCACCGAATTTTGAAATCCTCAAAATTCAATCCCAATAACATCAAACGCATACACTTATTTTTTTCTAGGTTTATTATTTGACCTTAAATCAATCATTTAAGATTTTAATAAATTCTCCAAATTCTCGGGTTGTCACATCATTAATATTTGATATTAAATAAATATTAATGGTAATAGTATAATATGGTATTTAATTCATATAAATACGATATTAATTCATGATAAATGTTAATAATTATCTAAAAAATATTACGAGCTTATGAAAATTATTTTAACTGATAATAAAATTATCTAAGATAATTGTTAAGTGTTTATGTAGAGTTTAATTGAACTTAAACTCGAAATTTGTCCGATTAGGCAATCGAGATGTTAGAATTCTACCAAACTCGACTCAGACTGTAAAAGTGTGACTTGAGGTTAAGTCTTATGTGTGTTATAGACGGATATGATTATGTGATAATGTGTTTAGGTTATTTTAAATATTGTGATGATATTATTCTAATTTAGAAATAAATATTATTAATATTAGGTCTTCAGACAAAGTTTATTAAATTGCATAGCGGTAATCAACGGTTCAGGCAAGTTTTTCTTAACTCGACCTCACTACAAAAAAATGGGCCTTTAGCAACGATTTTTCGGGTAACGACTTTATAAGTTGTTGCTAAAAGTATATGTTTAGCAACGAAATTTGTCCTTCGTTGCAGATTGTGTCAGGCTTTCACTTTTTGCAACGAAATTCATAAGTCGTTACAACATTTCTTTGCTAATTCATTGGCGGAAAAAAATTTCGTTAGAAATTCATTGCAAAATTTTTGGCCACTTGATTTCCCGTAATCGTGGGCAACGAAAGTTTTTTTGTTGCTAAAAATTGGGCTTTAGCAACGATTTTCCAGGCTAAAAGTGTATGTTTAGCAACGAAATTTGTCATTAGTTGCAAATTGTGTCAAGTTTTCACTTTTTGCAACGAAATTCATAAGTAGTTGAAAAATTTAGAAACAAAATTCGTTAGAAATTCGTTACAAATTTTCTAATCACTTGATTTCTCCTCATCGTGGGCAACGAAAGTTTTTTTGTTGCTATATTTCGTTGCCTAATATGGACCACATTCGTTGGCAATAATTTTTATTTTTGTTGCATATTTTATACAACTTTTTGCAACGACTATTAACATGTTGCCTTAAATTAAGATAATAATAATAATAATAATAATAATAATAATAATAATAATAATAATAATAATAATAATAATAATAATAATAATAATAATAATAATAACAACAACATACATTTGGATAAACCTGTTAAGTTAAACACAATTAAAATTCCAAATAAATTGCAACTCAGACATGATTGTGCATAATCATTATTTTTATTTTTCGTCCAAAAAAAATCGATGGAATGTTGACTGTGCATATATTTGTTGACGTGACCCGTTATTTTTGCTGACGTGGAGCTGGGCTTGCCAGGCTTAAAAATTTCCTTAAAAAAATATTGCTCACAAGTGTCGAACTTCAGACCTCTCCAAACTAGACACTTTATATTCCAACAAAAGCCACAAATTGTAATTATACTTACTAATCTACTAAAGTAAGTGTAATTATTGTCGCTACAACTTGTAGCGGTAAGACTTTTATTTTTTTCAATCTCAACAATTAATTATATTGATCAATGATGAAAAACGATGGAGATGATAGTTGCTGGAATAGTATTCCTAACAACCGGTTGTCATGAATTGAACCTATATATATATATATATATATATATATATATATATATATATAGGGACCGGTTCAGGTCCGGGAGTCCGGATTTTAACAAAATCCGGACTTTTTTTTTTTTTTTTTTTTTTGCTTTTTTTTTTTGAAACAACTTAAAAAAAAAAAAAAATTATGGAATTGGAATTTTTACATTATACAGTGTTTTGGGTGTGATTTGGATGCCTATAACGAAACATGTCTGTACAGTCTGGGCAGACTGTACATACATTGGTTGGTGTGGGTGTTAAAAACACACCCAAAACACTGTATTATTGAAAAATTTCAATTCCATAAATTTTTTTTTTTTTTTTTAGTTGTTCTAAAAAAAAAAAAAAAAAAAAAAAAAAAAAAAAAATTTTGGGTCCGGATTTTGGGTCCTGTCCGGACTCCCGGACAGGATCCATTCTGTATATATATATATATATATATATATATATATGATTTTTTGATAATTAAGAAACTCGAAATTGACCAAAATGAAAAGGTAATATGATTGAAGATATTATGATTGATACATTGTTCAATAGAACTAATTATAATTAAATTTGAACATGTATTATTATTATTATTATTATGTAATTTGTATTTAAAAATTATAAGCTTATGATCACTAAATTATCCTTAGAATGACCAACCAAATTAATTTTTCTCCTTTTGGCTATTGATTGATAAGATTTTACTGAATGAAACAAGTTAATAATTATTTGATATATGATAATTATGAAATTAATAATTATATAAAAATACAATAAAACATAACTAATATATATTTAAATTTTCTTATTTTATTTTTATTTTTTTATACACTCACGAAAAAACTGTTTCTGAATAATATATTTCAATTTTATCCTAAAGTCAATTTTTTTTATTTCTTAAATATAGATAAGACTTTAGGACTTTGGGTCTAAGCCGCTTGGACCAAAACGAGAAAATCGCGAACAAAAACCAGGGCTACGATGATATTCATGTTCTTCTTTCTCCATTCAACCTTAGAATTCTAAACAAAACCCTAATAAGATTCTCCTATTAAAGTGCTTTCTAGCAGGTCCTCGTCTCTCTTTGAATCCCAATAAGATGAAGCTACACGATGAGAAATCTGAAGTTCTGATTCGGAAAGGTATCTACTTGGCTTCCCCCCCCAATGATTGATTAGTTTTGATCTAACTTTTTCGATAATTTTGAAGATTGACGAATTGGTTGGTGCGATCCATTAAGTGTTGGTTGTTCCATGGGTTCTAATGACTCGATTGTTTGGTTTAACTAAATTATTTATTATTTTCAATTTAATTTGGGAAGTTATGTAAGGAGTTTAAGTGATAGCTTAGAGATAGAGATATGCTTTTTATAGAGGTAGTTGTGTTTTTTCCCCATCATATTTCTCTTTTCTGTAATTTGAAGATTAAATTTGTCAAATCCTTATATCCATGTTCATCTTCCCTGTCCATCATTCTCTCCCCTTTTCTAGTCTGATTGCGTCAATTCTACCGATAGTATTTTTTTATTATATATGTTTAGTTACTATTATCGTGTTTTATTATCAATATCTTAATAATCTGAGGTGTGATTTGGATTGCAATTGACTATATTTTCTATCACCAGTCTGAAGAAGGACTGCTAGTAATGCCTAATAAGGGTTGACTCAATTTGCGGTGAGGTAGTTGTATGTTATTCTCTTAATAACAATTGGTCGTCAATTAAAATTGGAATTATTTTTATTCTTTTGAACTTGTATGCAGATCTATTACTTATTATTGATGTTATACTTAATAAATTTGAAAATAATTTGTTAATTGTAATTTTTATGAACAACTGTATATGTTGGTAAATTTTTCTCATTTGATATTTCATTTACAGGCTTTTAATTTGGGAATAATGTTATTACAGGTCAATAACTTATTCTGATCTACCACAAATGTCTTGTATTGAGAACCCAGACTTCACTTTTGATGACTGGGAAGCTTGTTTTGTATCTGCTGAAGCTCGCACGTCTCTTCTTGGGGTACAAGCAGTGGATAGAGTCCAGTTGCTTGTTAACAAGATGATGATGGACAATCATGTTAATCTTGTTGGAGAAAGGTATACTTTTTCAAATTGTTTTTTTTTTGTTTTCTCTGCTTTATTTTGAGGGAAATTTCGTGTTGAAAAAGAGAATTTCACAGACGACTTGTCTTAATAATTTTGTTTTTTTAGGTTAGTTGGGCGGGCCGCATTTACCGGAAACTATAATTGGATTCTTTCTCAGAACTATGCTAGAGAAATCCCATCCACCTGAGGTATATCATAGGATGAATGGTTCTGCTAGTGGCTTAATATATATTCAATATATACTTTGCGATGATAAACTTTTTAAGGGTAGTTGTATATAAGTATTGACTTTGAGTTCCTACTAGGACCAGACATTCTGCTATCTCTTTTCTTAGGATTGGAGCTTCCTTAACTAGGTTTCAGTCTATGATGGATGCCAGAAATGTTGTTCTAAGTTATGGTCTTTGCCAGATACAATACATTCTAAGACATTAAGTTTTGATAACGTTGATCAACATGTCTAGCAGCTCTTATGTTCATTTTAAAAATTATCAAATAAAGTAATCCAAAAATTATTCATTGGTCATACTATTTAATTAAGGCCATTGGCAGTTTCCTACAACAATTATTTTGGCATGAATCAACCAGATTTTGGATATGCATGCTATCACATGTCATATCTTGGCATGAACCTACTGGATGTCATATCTTTGTGTTCCATTTACTTCTTCTAAGAGTAAAATAATAAGATGTTTAAAACATAATTTCGA
Source organism: Panax japonicus (assembly GCA_020205505.1). Lineage (NCBI taxonomy): Eukaryota > Viridiplantae > Streptophyta > Magnoliopsida > Apiales > Araliaceae > Panax > Panax japonicus. Next base: position 6,201 of record JAINUV010000375.1, on the reverse strand, counting down.
TGCTTTATTTTACTTTAGAAAACTTTGAACAATCATTCTTAAGTGGGGGTAGATGCATTAACTAAAAATGCATTATTTGATTATCTCTGGAGTATAAATTAATTGCACACTTAATGGTGCTAAATTACTTCTTCGGTGTTTATCATCATGTGTATCTTCATAATTGTTCTTACATATGTGTACTCTATAGTTGTTTATGCCTAGATGTCAACTATAAAATTTTATTTTCTACTATTTGTTGAACTTTTCAAAACTTTGCATATTGTCCTTGCTATTAAGCTTGGAATGAAACCTCAACAGGCAATATTTGAAGTGAAAACTCTTTCTAATGTTGAAGGGTTGTGTGTTGCATTTGCAGGCAGCCATGGGTCTTTTGATCCTTGTCTTACTATTAAGGTAAAAAAAATTCTTTCGTTGAGCAAATAAGCTCACAGATTTCTGAATAAATAAAAATAAGATGTGCGAATTTTTATATATTTCATGGTACATTTTTCACTGAGCATTGATGACTTTGCATTTGTTATTTGCAGCAACTGAAGGATCCATCATTGAATATTATGCTTATGGAGCTGGAAAGTGTAAATTCTTGTTATTGCTTTGGAAATTTTCTAGTTGGTTAATTGTAAAGATAATGAATGATTATGTAGTTGATGATTTTATTAAGTTAATAATATTTTAGTTTTTTGTATTTTTTCCATTATTTGCTATGAGGACATTGAGCCAGCCAGGTACACAAAAAGAATGTCAAAATTTGATTTGGCAACAATATAATTCGTTACCAAAGCATTGAACATGTTTTAATATAGCAACATTTTTTTATACATTTAGCAACAAATTTTCGTTGCTAATGGCATTAAAAATATAATATTTGGCAACGAAAAATTAACCTAATAACAATGGAAATGATATTGTTGCTAATAATAAAATAAAAAGGAACATTTTTTATCGTTGCAAATTATATCAACTTTCGTTGCACATATAAAGAAAAGACAACATATAATATTATTATTAATCGACGACTTTCGTTGCTATTAAAAAATAACCAGCAACAAACATTTTCATTACTGATTCAGCAGCATAATGTCGTTGCTAAATGATATAATCAGCAACGAAAATTGTTGCTAAAAAGTTTACATTCCGTAACGAAAGCAAGCTTAGGCAACAATTTTCATAATTTACTGCAACGATAAAATGTCATTGCAAAATGGTGTCAATTGCAACGAAAATGCATGGTCGTTGAAAAAAAAAAGAGTTCATTTCGTTGCCAATTAGCAGGCTTTTACAACGAAATTGGGTTTTTAGCAACGAAATTTTAATTATTCTGCAACAATACATTTTGTTGCTAAATGATCGATGTCTATATACGAAAGCCAAATTTCGTTGCAAAATGTATTACTTTTGGCAATGAAAAAAATACGTTCGTTACGGAACAATTAACAACGCTCATTGCGCAACGAATGACGCAACGACAGTAAAGTCATTGCCAAAACCTTTTTGCAATGAAATTTGACACCTTTAGAAACGAAAATCGGTTGTTACTAAAGCCCTATTTTTTGTAGTGCCTCGAGTTGTTTCATTCAATTATACTTGTGGTTAATCATTTCTGATTGACATGTCTAAGAATTATTATACCGCAATATGTGCATACTGCATGTATTCATCAGGTATGAAAGGTTGATCACCTTCATTACCATTCGGTCCGATATATATATGTTCATGTTCCACTACAAAAAAATGGGGCTTCAGCAACAACCGATTTTCGTTGCTAAAGGTGTCAAATTTCGTTGCAAAAGGGTTCTAGAAACGACTTTACTGTCGTTGCATCTTTCGTTGCGGAATGAGCGTTGCTAATTGTTTCGCAACGAACGTATTTTTTTCATTGCCAAAAGTAATACATTTTGCAATGAAATTTGGCTTTCATACAGAGACATTTATCCTTTAGCAACAAAATGTATTGTTACAGAATAATTAAAATTTCGTTGCTAAAAAGCCCATTTCGTTGCAAAAGCGTGCTAATTGGCAACGAAATGAACTCTTTTTTTTGCAACGACCATGCATTTTTGTTGTAATTGACACCATTTTGCAACGACATTTTTCGTTGCAGTAAATTATGAAAATTGTTGCCTAAGCTTGCTTTCGTAGCGAAATGTAAACTTTTTAGCAATAATTTTCGTTGCTGATTATATTATTTAGCAACAACATTATGCTGAATCTGTAACGAAAATGTTTGTTGCTGGTTATTTTTCAATAGCAACGAAAGTCGTCGATTAGCAACGACATTATTTGTTGTCGTTTCTTTATATGTGCAACGAAAGTTGATATGATTTGCAATGATAAAAAATGTTGCATTTTATGTTAGTATTAGCAACAATATCCTCTACGTTGTTATTAGGTTAATTTTTCGTTGCCAAATATTATTTTTTTAATGCCATTAGCAACGAAAATTTGTTGCTAAATGTATAAAAAATTGTTGTTATATTAAAACTTGTTCAATTCTTTGGTAACGAATTATATTGTTGCCAAATCAAAATTTGACATTCTTTTTGTGTACCTGACTGGCTCAATGTCCCTATAGCAAATAATGGCAAAAATATAAAAAACTAAAATATTATTAACTTAATAAAATCATCCACTACATAATCATTCATTATATCTACAATTAACCAACTAGAAAATTTCCAAAGCAATAACAAGAATTTACACTTTCCAGCTCCATAAGCATAATATTCAATGATGGATCCTTCAGTTGCTGCAAATAACAAATGCAAAGTCATCAATGCTCAGTGAAAAATGACCATGAAATATATAAAAATTCGCACATCTTATTTTATTTATTCAGAAATCTGTGAGCTTATTTGCTCAACGAAAGAATTTTTTTACCTTAATAGTAAGACAAGGATCAAAAGACCCATGGCTGCCTGCAAATGCAACACACAACCCTTCAACATTAGAAAGAGTTTTCACTTCAAATATTGCCTGTTGAGGTTTCATTCCAAGCTTAATAGCAAGGACAATATGCAAAGTTTTGAAAAGTTCAACAATAGTAGAAAATAAAATTTTATAGTTGACATCTAGGCATAAACAACTATAGAGTACACATATGTAAGAACAATTATGAAGATACACATGATGATAAACACCGAAGAAGTAATTTAGCACCATTAAGTGTGCAATTTTATACTCCAGAGATAATCAAATAATGCATTTTTAGTTAATGCATCTACCCCCTTAAGAATGATTGTTCAAAGTTTTCTAAAGTAAAATAAAGCATCGAAATTATGTTTTAAACATCTTATTATTTTACTCTTAGAAGAAGTAAATGGAACACAAAGATATGACATCCAGTAGGTTCATGCCAAGATATGACATGTGATAGCATGCATATCCAAAATCTGGTTGATTCATGCCAAAATAATTGTTGTAGGAAACTGCCAATGGCCTTAATTAAATAGTATGACCAATGAATAATTTTTGGATTACTTTATTTGATAATTTTTAAAATGAACATAAGAGCTGCTAGACATGTTGATCAACGTTATCAAAACTTAATGTCTTAGAATGTATTGTATCTGGCAAAGACCATAACTTCGAACAACATTTCTGGCATCCATCATAGACTGAAACCTAGTTAAGGAAGCTCCAATCCTAAGAAAAGAGATAGCAGAATGTCTGGTCCTAGTAGGAACTCAAAGTCAATACTTATATACAACTACCTTAAAAAGTTTATCATCGCAAAGTATATATTGAATATATATTAAGCCACTAGCAGAACCATTCATCCTATGATATACCTCAGGTGGATGGGATTTCTCTAGCATAGTTCTGAGAAAGAATCCAATTATAGTTTCCGGTAAATGCGGCCCGCCCAACTAACCTAAAAAAACAAAATTATTAAGACAAGTCGTCTGTGAAATTCTCTTTTTCAACACGAAATTTCCCTCAAAATAAAGCAGAGAAAAAAAAAAAAACAATTTGAAAAAGTATACCTTTCTCCAACAAGATTAACATGATTGTCCATCATCATCTTGTTAACAAGCAACTGGACTCTATCCACTGCTTGTACCCCAAGAAAGACGTGCGAGCTTCAGCAGATACAAAACAAGCTTCCCAGTCATCAAAAGTGAAGTCTGGGTTCTCAATACAAGACATTTGTGGTAGATCAGAATAAGTTATTGACCTGTAATAACATTATTCCCAAATTAAAAGCCTGTAAATGAAATATCAAATGAGAAAAATTTACCAACATATACAGTTGTTCATAAAAATTACAATTAACAAATTATTTTCAAATTTATTAAGTATAACATCAATAATAAGTAATAGATCTGCATACAAGTTCAAAAGAATAAAAATAATTCCAATTTTAATTGACGACCAATTGTTATTAAGAGAATAACATACAACTACCTCACCGCAAATTGAGTCAACCCTTATTAGGCATTACTAGCAGTCCTTCTTCAGACTGGTGATAGAAAATATAGTCAATTGCAATCCAAATCACACCTCAGATTATTAAGATATTGATAATAAAACACGATAATAGTAACTAAACAATATAATAAAAAAATACTATCGGTAGAATTGACGCAATCAGACTAGAAAAGGGGAGAGAATGATGGACAGGGAAGATGAACATGGATATAAGGATTTGACAAATTTAATCTTCAAATTACAGAAAAGAGAAATATGATGGGGAAAAAACAACTACCTCTATAAAAAGCATATCTCTATCTCTAAGCTATCACTTAAACTCCTTACATAACTTCCCAAATTAAATTGAAAATAAATAATTTAGTTAAACCAAACAATCGAGTCATTAGAACCCATGGAACAACCAACACTTAATGGATCGCACCAACCAATTCGTCAATCTTCAAAATTATCGAAAAAGTTAGATCAAAACTAATCAATCATTGGGGGGGAAGCCAAGTAGATACCTTTCCGAATCAGAACTTCAGATTTCTCATCGTGTAGCTTCATCTTATTGGGATTCAAGAGAGACGAGGACCTGCTAGAAAGCACTTTAATAGGAGAATCTTATTAGGGTTTTGTTTAGAATTCTAAGGTTGAATGGAGAAAGAAGAACATGAATATCATCGTAGCCCTGGTTTTTGTTCGCGATTTTCTCGTTTTGGTCCAAGCGGCTTAGACCCAAAGTCCTAAAGTCTTATCTATATTTAAGAAAAAAAAAATTGACTTTAGGATAAAATTGAAATTATTATTCAGAAACAGTTTTTTCGTGAGTGTATAAAAAAATAAAAATAAAATAAAAATTTAAATATATATTAGTTATGTTTTATTGTATTTTTATATAATTATTAATTTCATAATTATCAATATCAAATAATTATTAACTTGTTTCATTCAGTAAAATCTTATCAATCAATAGCCAAAAGGAGAAAAATTAATTTGGTGGTCATTCTAAGGATAATTTAGTGATCATAAGCTTATAATTTTTAAATACAAATTACATAATAATAATAATAATAATACATGTTCAAATTTAATTATAATTAGTTCTATTGAACAATGTATCAATCATAATATCTTCAATCATATTACCTTTTCATTTTGGTCAATTTCGAGTTTCTTATTATCAAAAAATCATATATATAATAATATATAATATATATATTATACAGAATGGATCCTGTCCGGGAGTCCGGACAGGACCCAAAATCCGGACCCAAAATTTTTTTTTTTTTTTTTTTTTTTTTTTTGTAGAACAACTAAAAAAAAAAAAAAAATTTATGGAATTGAAATTTTTCAATAATACAGTGTTTTGGGTGTGTTTTTAACACCCACACCAACCAATGTATGTACAGTCTGCCCAGACTGTACAGACATGTTTCGTTATAGGCATCCAAATCACACCCAAAACACTGTATAATGTAAAAATTCCAATTCCATAATTTTTTTTTTTTTTAAGTTGTTTCAAAAAAAAAAAAGCAAAAAAAAAAAAAAAAAAAAGTCCGGATTTTGTTAAAATCCGGACTCCCGGACCTGAACCGGTCCCTATATATATATATATATATATATATATATATATTATATAGGTTCAATTCATGACAACCGGTTGTTAGGAATACTATTCCAGCAACTATCATCTCCATCGTTTTTCATCATTGATCAATATAATTAATTGTTGAGATTGAAAAAAAAAAGTCTTACCGCTACAAGTTGTAGCGACAATAATTACAC